>CM027096.1:4122594-4362594 GCA_015343265.1 Pao palembangensis | reverse complement strand
ATAAATCAATATTGATAACTTAGTAGGTAGCAAATTTAGCAGTATAGAAATTCCATGTAATTACACTGCGTGTGCCCTGAGACCAACCTTAAATGCATTTAAGTTAAGTTTAAGTATTGATTAGATCATTAAATATAATTTTAAAACTAGCCTGCCTGACTGCAAAACATCTGAACCAGTTTAAACCATGCCAATTTTCAGTATAAAAAAGATGCTGCTTGCTAAGTTTTACTTCAGTTTCACACATCACATCTCAGAAAAGATGAGCTGGTGTCATTCAATGTATGTCCCTGTGAGTTCTGAGAGTGGATTATCAGACTGTTTTCCGTAAGTCTTCTCATTAACCTCAAATATACCAAATTAAGTACTTATAGTCATGGAACGGACCTGCTGCAGTTGTCAAAGTTACATTAAATCTCTAGTAAAATCGTTAAAAAAAACTGTCTAAAAGGAGTTTTTCTTCTGTGACCAACAGCCCTACAAACAGCATCAACAGCTTCAGCCACCTGGCTAACTTCTTTATTTTTTTTCAGACTGAAAACACGACATCAGCTCGACAGTCGCAGTTTAGATCCTCTTTGGCTGTTCTGACCTAGTTTGTGTAACCCACTTGCCAGCTTGATATTTTTCACTCGGGATAAAACAACATGGCTTTAAAGCACCTAGCCCCACCTTGCCCTGCCTCCCAGGAAAAACACTCGCTAAGTGATTTCTCTGGCCCTGTTTCTGGGGGTGTGTTGAACATAACTGATACAATAACATATAGTAATCTCTCAGCGGAGCGAATAACCTTCACACCGCTGCCCCTGTGTCTGATAAACACGTCAGAAGCCGTAGAAATGAAATCAGGAGCAAGCAAGGACACTTTCTGACTCATCAACAGCATCGTAGTTGGAAATTTGGTCGCTGGCAGTAATAAAATTGCGCGAACCACTGAGGTGATTCCTTAACACTGACTGGGCCGCTGAGGCTATTGCAAATGCAGATTTCACATGCAACTGCAGGGTAATGTTTCAAACCATCCATGTAACCTTTTCTTGGGCAAACCTCCTGGCTTACAATCTAAAGTTGGATAAGGAGTGGCTCAGTGAAGATGTGGCGTTCCCTTAAAACAGACGGTTTGAATAAAGGTTCGGTGTAGCAGGAGCGTTTTTTCAAGCCAACATAAGAACAACTGGGGCCAGGTCTAAGAAAAGAGAGGGAGGGTGGATAGATTATATAAGGTCTTTATTCTTAATAATTTCTGGAATTTTATTATTTCCTCTGAAAATATTTGTACAATGTTTGTACATGGAAGTGCGAGATCAGAAAGGTTTGATGATGAGGTGGCTGAACCTGCGAGGTCACAAACCTGGCCCGGATCAGTTGCTTAATCTTGACCCCCACCCGGCCTGCTCGGGAAAGTTTCACATCAACATTTTACGACCACTTTTCTGCCCTCTGACATCAGCAGTCGTAGCTGTCCTTTCCATTCTCAAATATCTCTGACAGGAGTTCTTCATTCAACCTTGTCTCTCGCTCTCTTCCTACTTCTCTGCATTCACTACATCCCCCATCTCCTGCCTCTATCTTTGTGCAGTTTTCAGCATAGATGAGCCACTTGGAAAAGATATGGATTTTCCATGTGTTTAGCAGCACCGGTTTTTTTGGACTTGTTCTGGGGGGAAAAAAATAACTTGCAAAATGTGTCTGTGACAGAGAATAAAGGTATCGAAAGTGCCAGAAATTGAAGCTTCCCTTAATCAAAACATCACTGTGAGGTTTTCCTTTAATTGGAGATCCAGAGGTGCGTGCATGACGTTGCTCAAAGGTCCATGTTAATGCTTTTATATCTGATACATTAAAAGCAGGATTATGACTCTATCCATTTACAACATTATACGAGTCATATAAGCCTATAAATCTGCCGTGTACCCCACGTCTGGGAAGCAGAGGCTGGGGTGAGTTGGCATGGTAATGAAGGTCTTATGGCCAAGAACCCTTTTAAACTGGAGGGAGCCCTTAGCTCTCCTGTCATCAAGCCGGTCAGCGCCACAGCCTCTAAATGGTCATTCATCCCTGCCTTTATTGCAGCATTTGGACTCTCCTCTTACCACTGTACTCATCTAAATATTTCTTTTCCACATAGACTGGAACTGTTTCAAAAACCTTAGATTCCAGGGATGCTGCTGTAGCTCTGCTGCCTGCAAGAGGCAAAATTTGGAGGAACAAGAAAATAAAACACAACAACAACAAACAAACTGTGAAATTATACTGGATGAACTGGAGAGATCTGTTGAGTTCTAATAAGTAAGGTAAAGTTAGGTAAGGACAGCTAAGGTGAGGTAGAGTAGGACATGTAAGGTTAAGATGATTGGTAGTTTCTGTGTCGGTCGTCATCATGAGTTAAACTCCATCAACCTAATGGACGCCAGTTTCCACTTTAGGACACCATCAGCCCCCCTAAAGTGCAGGTGAAATTTTGACAACAGGTGCTTTAATATGTGTGCTTTGCCTTTAAAGAGGAAGTGCAAAGTCCTGGTATTTTCACCCACACACTCCATTATGTTTTATGGGATGGGTGCTTTAAGTTTAGACGACCAACTGTAAAAGCCGAGTCAAGGGCCTTGGGGATTGCCATTCCTCCCCCTCACCCCGTCCCCCCGTTCCGGTCTAAAGCACAACAACTTATGTAAAGGAAAGAGTCCATCAACCTGTCGTTGGGAGTGAGCTTTGGATAAAGCCAGAACAAAACTTTCCGAACAACATATTGAGATTAAATTAGCCCCAGTATCATCTATGCACATCCATCTTGATTTAGCTGAGGTGTTTATTCAAAATATGAGTTCAGCTACTTTCATATTCTATTCACGTGCAGCTGTCTGAAACACCAGATTTTATGCCATCAAACGCTGACAGGTAACATCAAATGCTCTTAAATGAAAGACCCCCCCAAAAAAAGTCGCAAAAACAATGCAAAAATGCCTCCAAAATATGGAGAGATTCTTAGCGATGGAAGGAAGAACCTGTTGCAGACTTACGGCAATACGTCTGCTGCAGGTACAGAACAGCCACTGTTCCTCAGCACCTCGTCCAAGTCAAATTCCATAATTAAGGAGGAATGTCAAACAGCAGCTGTCCACACAAACCATAATCAAAGCTAAATAAGCCAACACTTGAGAAGATCAAATGTAAAATCAAAAAATCAAATGACTGTGAAATTTCTTGTGTGTATCTTTTTTTCCGTCTCTTATAATGGGAACTTACCATTCATGAACCAGTCCTCAGACCACCTACAGGGAGATCGGAACATTGCAATGGTTTCAAATTGGCTAGTTTCTTGATGGAATGCAACCGCCTTGGCTAGCTTTGATGATGACTAAGCAGGAAGTGATGTGGTGTTCATCCTAACTGCCACACTCATTTATGAAATTCTACTCAAATACAAAATAAAGTAGTGGATTAAATCACATACTCGGTTACAACTGAACGCGCTTAAAACACAACCTCCAGCTGTTATTTATGACCTACTGTTGAGTTAAATTAGCAATTGCTTTATGGTGATGAAGCAAAACCAAGCTTATAATTACGGATTAATTGGAAAATTCAAAGCAGTAAAACATCTAAACAACTACAGTAACAGACTGATTATCAATTTCAGTTTTGGGTGCAGGAAATTCATTAAAAATGCTAAAGCCATCCGTACAACAGGTGAAATCTTATTCACTGGCTCTACAGTTTTAAAAACATGCTGAAAAATTTTGAATTTCAGACAGTTTGTCACATTTCCAACTGCAAGCATCAAAATCCCTTGGATTGTCCACAAAAATGTTTGCGTCTACTATGTTGAGTTTCTGTGCGCCAAGAAACAATCATTTCTTCTACTGGAGGTCTGGTGCACAAGTTTTCTTTTTGTTTTTCTTTTTTTATGCTGAACTCGGAAGATTTATTCCCCTTGCCAGCGTTAACTCACTGCGGCTTGTCCACAGTGAGATCACCACTAAAAAGAAGAAGAAGAAAAAAAAAAAACCCTGCGAGCATAAAAGCACACAGTCTTGCACTTGATGTAAAGTAAACCTGGAGGATTCTGCA
The DNA here is from genome assembly GCA_015343265.1 of Pao palembangensis. Lineage (NCBI taxonomy): Eukaryota > Metazoa > Chordata > Actinopteri > Tetraodontiformes > Tetraodontidae > Pao > Pao palembangensis. The sequence goes on along the minus strand of CM027096.1, from coordinate 4,358,523 downwards.
AATCTGTTATTCATATGTGTGGGTGGGGTGAACTTTATTCAGGGTTTTTTCCTGGGAAATTCATTCAGGCACCCACGTTTGGAACACATACCTGCCTTCCAAGGAAACATGTCTTTTTGTCAGCTTCCTGGATGGAGAATTATGTCTTTAGATTCTTTTTCCATAGCATAAGTTGAAGCCAAACAGCAATTAACCCTTCCACTCTGTGCAGACTATAGCTTTTTCCAAATCATCTTCTTCATTCTTATTGACTAAGATAACTTTGTTGGGACCACTGGGGGCAGGGGACATAGGAAAAGAGGAAAAGAGTAGCTGTTGTACAATTACCACAAAAATGAGCAGTCAGTCCTCTGCTATGGCTACCAGAGAGCCCTCCAACTGCATTTGCTTTGCTCTGACTAAGTGTGAAAGACTGATTGAACCAGGCCAAGACTAAATTGGACTAGCTGCTCCCTGTGGATTTCCCAGCCACTCTGCCTGGGGGTTATGTTTCACTGTTTCAGGCCCCAAATGGTAAAAAACAGTAGAACTAGACATCAAAATTGTTATCCTGGGACACATTAATGGAAAGATGTAGCATTTGATTCACCCAAGGCACAGTGTAGAGTGGATTTACCAAGGATAATTCAATCACATCAACTAAAAACTGTATCATGTTTAGCAGAGAATGGTGGGGTCACCTAAAGCTTTGGGTAACATGCCATGTTTAATAAACAGTTACTTAAGGGATGGCGTATGTTAAAAACACGACAAAAGGCACAAAATGAAGAAAACAAGCTTACTTGTATGGCGAGGAGCGGTTGAAGCACGTCTTGGTCACGTCTGTTATGTTGGGATTACAGCAGTCACCAAGATCGTAGGAGAAGTTTTCCCAGTTGCATTCGGGGTCACATATACCATTCCCCTGCTTGCTTTCAGGGCAGCGGCTGCGATGGCCTGACATGCAGTCGCCTGCGTCATAACCCGTCAGTGGATGATTGCATTCTGGGTTGCACACGTCATCGCCGACTTTGCTGATATCACAGTTTGCAAGAATCAGTCGGTTTCGCAGAGAGGAATTGGTCACATTGTAAATGCTAAGTTCCCAGGTGATGTTGTAGGGGCTAAAGGCATCGTTTAACTGCTGGTGCTGCAGGCTGATCTGGTGGTCGGTCACAGTCGGCCTCGTCCGTGCATCGTCCCAGATATTGATGACGCGATATCGTACTTTCTTGGGTCGACGGAAGTTCCAGAGGTTGTTGTAGTTTTTGATGACCTCAATGTTGTCGCAAACCGTTTGGCCACACAGTGGAGGTTCTAGGGTTGTGTCCAGTAATCCCTCTGAATTCCCAATCCTGCCACCAGCACCCTGAAATATTGCCCAAGCACCTCCTCCCTGCTCAGACTGAGGAAAGCTACCATCTTTCACAGTCAGCCACTTCCTTCCTGGGTGCTCAAACATTTCACGTATCACCAGCTGAGGTAGATCTTGAAGGTCCTCGTGGCCCTGCATATCCCTGATAATCTGCCTCTGCCCTCGGGCTTGCCTCCATAGACCCAGCCGTTCCACCGCCCCCCTGTAATTATGATTGAGTGCGTTGCCCCCAATCATTAGAACTTTGCACTTTTTGGTTAAGTGGCTGAAGACATCGCCTGATTGCTCCCGGCTAACACCTACTTGGGCTCCATTGACAAAAAGCTTCATGTACACACCATCATAAGTGACTGCCACGTGTGCCCATTGGTTGGGCACGTAGCGAGCATTGGAGTGGATGAAGGTCGCTTTGTGTGCACGGTCAGTTTTAAGGGAGAAGAAGAAACGAGGGTCACGATTCCCGTGTTCACTGACGGCCTCTATGCCCAGCAGCCAGCCTCGGTCACTGGAGGCATAGAAACATTTGTCGTATAATCCTGGAGGAGAAGAAAAAGGTCAGTTAATGCGTGTTTCTTTTAACTCCAGGTGGAAATGTTGATCACTAAGAACATTACAGAAGTAAAATATAGCCAAAATGAAAGCGAGTGTCATCCTTGGAACTGGGTTGAAGTGCATATTTAGCAAAGGGAGACCCCATGGAAATCTCTCTGCATAAACCGTTTCTTGAACAGTGAGCACATTTAAGTTCTGCTGGTGTAAATGTCCCTTGCCGGAGGGGTAGCCAGAAAAGGTTAGTTTTCAGCAAAGGTCTTGTTTTTGTAGACCTTTTTCCTGTTTAACTTGGAGCATGTATGTCAGCATGGTAATGTGTTTTCGCTTCTAAGGAGATCTCTGAATGGTACCTGTTTGTTTGTTCAATGCTTGTTGAGGTACATGTGTGTAGTCGCACAAGTTCATGTCTTTGTGTGTTTGTGTTTGCTAGTGCGTATGTGTACCCACACCGACCAGTCAAATTGTGCAAAGATTCCAAAGTACCTTGACATGTCACACAAGGTTCCAAGGCCAATGAAATTTGTGTGTTTAGATAATTAGATAAGTCAACGCGAAGAGCTTAATAGCTGCTCTGTGAATTGTTAAATCCACCAAAAACAGTGAGCTGTTAGCATCATGTACCTCTAAACAACCTTAATGTTTGTTATTGCCTTGGATTTTATATCTAATTAGCATAGCCGACACTATATCATTGTATCAACGTACATCGCTTCCACTCAGACCCTTTTTATCCCCATCGATTACCTACCTGAGACAGCAGTGAGTGGCCGGCTAATGGTGACTGCACGGACATCTTGCTAACTGTTGCTGACCTGTTTCTAATTAGATGCACAGTCAGGCATGCGGTCATTAACTCGGTATTTCAGTGGACTAATGTTCAAAGAGTGAGGGCCGGGTTCATCGTCAAGGTCAGAACTTTGGTAGATGACGTCTGCACGACTTTCCACTACACTGGAAGGAAAAAGCCTTCCATCTGTCAGCTAGTGCACTCAAGGCTAAAAGGTGTGCTAAAATGCTCATAGGACTCCTCCTGTAAACAGCTGTCATAATTCTGCCATGCTCAATTAATCTAACGCACTGCATTTTTCCAGACCCCACGCTGCTGGTTGACACCGATACACCTACACACACATACTTTTGCAGACATGCATAACTGCATTCATGCTGATGAACAAATACACACTCTGTGAAAGACCTCTGCACACGTGTGAAGAGCGTGGCAACCGCCAGGTTCAAAGTGAACCATTCTCACATTTGCCATTTGTCATCTTCCAAGAAAAAAAAAAAAAAAAACACGCGCACACGCAGACACACGGGAAAAAGAAAAGGCTGTAGGAAAAGCACATAAACATACAAAGAAAAATGTCACAAGCCCTTGACAAAAAGCAGGGAGGAAGGGAACAATGAGGGCTCAGTTTACTTTAGAGCTGTTCTTACTCAGAAAGGTCAAAGTGAAGCACTTGACACAGTCATAATGAGGTGACCTCCGCGGCCATGTCCCTTCAGAGACAATGGAAATTTCCAGAGATATTTTCAAAAAACAAGCCTCACGAGTACAACACGGATATTCATTGTAAAAATGTCATCACGTCACTGCACAATACTTTGCTTTGAACAAATAAATTGGCCATCACGTGTCTGTGAATCAACTCAAATGAAGGCTGGGTTGTAAATGATCTGCAGCTAAAGTACAAATTTGTTTACTGACACTCCTACAGATCAGAATCTGAGGACCCAAGGAGCCCAGGCAGCAGTCCCAAAGCAGGAAAGGTCATGACTGTGACGATTTCTCAGGGAAATTAGTCCCAATCTCATCTCAGAATCCCATCGTGACAACGGTGACAAAAACACATTGCCTTTCTGCCAACGTCTGCAAACAAGCGTTTCCACGCAACTCATGGAAAAAAGCCTGCGTTCGTTTGTTTTCCTCCTCCGTGTGATGCGGGACAGCGAAACGCAACCCGGATACAAGAGCGAATGGGGCACAACAAATTTGGCGTCATGCTTGGACCCAGAACTCCATGTCCTGACGTCGCAGTTGTTTGTGCCGTGGATGGGCGTGTCTTCAAGAGCTTAAGCGTTTCAAAACACTAAAACCTGGGATCAATTCTGAACACATGGAATTGTTGCATTTGGGAAGTGACAGCACGAAGGCTTGTGGTTGAAGTTAAGAGGAATTCTGTGTCTAGATTTGTAGTAGATTACATGTCTTGAGCAGTCTAGTTCTTATAAATGAAGATGTTTTATTAACTTCATAACATTTTTACAGGTATAAAACACAAAGTATCATGGCAGGGGTGCAGGGTTGAGTGGTATTAATATGTGCTTGTTAATTGATGGCTTCTCTTATATTTGCACTGGAAAATAAAAGAGGTGTTTGCTTAAAGAAAATGTGCAAAGAAAAGAGCAGGGAACAAATGAGTAAGAAAGAGAGAGAAAGAGAGAGCAGTGATCAAAACATCAGGAAAAAAAACATCTGCAGCAAACAACACTGCTTGGATCAAAACAGGGGGATGGAGCAGTTTTTTCTGAAGCACTGGGATTTTTGAGGTCTGAATTGGATTTAAAAGATCAGGCTTTATTGAATTTGTTTGGTCATTCTATATTTGTGGCTTCTCTGGCAGCGTGATCGGGGTAAATCTACAATCTGTGGTGGTCAGAAGCCAGCAGGAGCGATTTGTGTTGTACATTGCGCATGTTTCTGTCATCTCATCAAGTCCCAGTCTCTGGGGTCCCCGCCCCTCCCCCACCCCAACCTCCCAGTAAACACACGTCCAAAAGTGTGTGAGTGTGGAGGTGGTGGTGGTGGGGGGGGTTGGCGGGAGCCAATAAACAAATAGAGAATAAAGGAGCGTGTAAATTTACTCATATGGTTTCTTAAAATCCCCAACTGTGCAGACTGGCACACAGGAGGAGTTCAGTTCAGTTCAAACGCAGCCATCTGCGCAAATGCCGGAGAAGGCGGTGAGCAGTGTGCGCACCGCTCCCTGTCGACAAAAAAAAGCATCGGGTCCCACTGTGAAATCGGTACTGGTCGAAACAGGCGAAGCGGAACAGCTCTCCCGCTCCTTTACGCGCGGCTGCAGAGGCAAAAAAAAAACCAAAAAAAAAAAAAAAACGGAGAGTTCACAGAGTCAGCCATGCTGTGCCCGGTCTGTCGGCAAAATCTGGGGTCACCGCGATCTGATTGTGCGTTTAATTTGAACAATGATCACCGAATAAGACACATAGTTTCATACATTTATAAGAGAAAAGCACACCGCGCAAACAGAGAAAAGGGGAAAAAAGCACCGGCACACAAATGCAGCAAAGGGGAAACCCTCCATCTCTTGCCTCGTAATTCAGGTAGCCTAATCCAACCGTGTCGACTTTTTTTTTTTTTTTTTTTTTTTTTGCTGGGGACGCACCATCTTTGCGGCTGGAGCGGCGCACTCGGAGCGCCTCTACACCAGATCTGTCGCGCACTGTGCCTGACGTGACGTGCTCGCTCACAAACTTTTGGACATTACATCATAGTTTTAAAATAGCCAGGGCGCAAAAGAGAAAATTCGTTTTACGCGCGGTGACAGCTGCGGGCTTAATGAGGCGGTATCTTAGATATGCCATTAAACGCCACTTCTACGAAATGAAATAAAAGATAATATTAAAAATAAAAACAGCATGCGCAAGTCACAAGTATAAGTCAAAAACAAACAATTTGCAATAAAAAACAGCATTGCGTTGATTTACCCAAGTCTTTAAGGTGGTTTACTTCAATATGATCAAACCTCCAATCCTCCCCCATGCTTGCACTACCTAAAATATCCGCTATACTTTAAGAGCATTACATCATTGTCTAGTCTGGTAGATGAACTCATTTTCAACTCGCAGAAACTGCATGTTGCTTTGTTAGATAGTGAACGCGGATCGGTAAAACACTACACATTCTCATATTCAGTGGTCATTTTCAGTACAAACGTCTTTGTAGCTAAATGAGAGAGTTTGCTTGATAATTGGATCAGGGATGCGTAGCATAGAGCCGTGCCTACCTGCAATCACGGTGGGTGATCGTTGACCTCCCTCCGGTTTGATCCACATCTCGAGAGTGAAATTTCCTCTTGGTATCTCCACGCCGGGCTTCAGACGCAGCTGGTCTCCCCTGCCGGTGAAGTAGACCGATTTACCTCGATCTGAGGAGTTTTCCACCGCCTGCGCGGAACGTCGACGCTGGGGAAGGACGCGTCGCTCGAAGCCGGGCAAAGATCGCTTGCCCCGGGGCAGACGTGTGGCACAAGACCCAGCGATAGTGGCTTTCGCCTCCCTAATGCGCACCAACTCCCTCTTGGATCTCCCCTTTCTCTGGACAGTCCCGCACTCTGATCCAAAACACAAGAGGAGAACCACCAGGCAAAACACGCAGGGAGATGTCCAAAGTTTCATTTTTTTTTTTCAGAAGAGAAAATATTAAAATAAAAAATGGGGAAAAATATAAAAGAAACAAATGAATAACTGAAAATGTAAGTCCAAATCCTGCGTTGAATCCTTTCGAGTTTTCCTTCAGTCTTTCTGGGAAAAAAAAAATAAATTAAATAAAAACAGCGGTACAATGTCAAAGCGCAGAAACTGCTAAATAAACCTATAAAGCTGTGCTGTTTTCTCTCTTCATAATTCTAAGCCACGACCCCCTCTCTTAAGCAAAACTACTCTGGATACATTGGGGACACGGGAATATTTGATTCATGTATATGTTCCACCGTGCCTTTTCAGTGGGTCCCATTTAGCCAAAGGGATGACTAATAAGTAATCAATCAAGAGGGGGGTCCGGCCGATGCCCCCCTCATCTCCTCTGGACGATTGGAGTTACTCGCAGCAATCCACAGTTGTCCGCAAAGCTCCTGTCACACCTTTTTGTTGTTTCCTTATCCTACCCGTAAAATGGCACATATTCAATCCCAAAGTAAAGTGACAACAAAGCGGCCGCTCATATTTATTACAGCAACCCAGAGGTGAATTTATGTGCAGCAAAAAAAAAAAAAAAAAAGAAAAAAGAAAAATATGGAATCCAAACTTGCTTCTTCCTCCTGTGTCTGTACAAAAGTTGAAATGCACTATAATATCTGCTGAGGCGAGTGAGAGGAAGAGGGACAGAGCGCTGCAGAAGTCAGCATCGCGGTCTTCATTGATTGCCTGGAGCAGATAACAGTTGGAGGAGTCGTAGCTGGCCGTCCGCTTTAGAGGCAGTTTCTTTCCAAGTCTTTTTTTTTTTTTTTTTTTTTTTTTTTTTTTTTAAAAAAAAGAGCAACTCATGTTTCAAATGTTCCGGGACCGTGTGTGCACTTGCGCGTATGCGTGCGTGCGTATGCGTTGCTCAAAGTGGGAAGTCGCACAGGTAGGCAACTCTCACTGACGGCGGCTCTGTCCGCGGCGCACACACCGGCAGGATGGTGTTTACCGATTCGGAAAGGCGCATATGTATCCCTCTAGCGGCTACAATTTAAACAATTCAACACTTGCAGAGAGCGAACAAGCGCCCCGAAATCAGGCAGGAGCGACTGCAGCCCCGGTTGCTCTTTGTCTCAATCCACCCCGGGAGCTCTGCAACAAACTTTAGCCCGTTTTAAAAGACTTAGATAAACAAACAGCCGACCTTCACTTCAGAAATAACCGAGCTGGGATGCAGAGACCACGTAGAATTGATGGCAACCGATTTAAAGCTCAAACCTTTTGTCTTACCACGGTAGAAAGAAAACAATTTAAATAGGATTTAATTGTTTAAAGTCTGGTTTAATTTGGTGTAAATGTGATTTATTATGCAGCAAACAGGCCTGTCAAAGTCCTCATTCATATTCAAGCAGCGAGAGATAAGAGTAATGAGAGAAGAACAGCAGCAGCAGGTCTCATCCTGCCTTTACCTAATTAAATCATCAATATTATTTCACGTTTTCCAGGAAAAAAATAACGATTTAGTCCGACTGTCTGAGGTGTAAATGGTAATGAAAGCACTGGAACATGGTGATTTGGGAGTATCAATAAAAAGTAAATTAATAAAAAGCCAGCAGCCCAGGGCTGCTCATAGCAAGGAAAGTGAAGTGGGGGCCAACTCCCCCCCCCCCGGTGGGGGGGGGGGTGGGGGGTGGGTTGCATGGAGGATAGCAATAATCATGCCTTTTTAAAGCAGCTAGGTCGCCTGGGAAAACTTTAGCGGGACTTTAGCAGAACTCATCATTTGAATTTTCTGGACTTCAGGGCAAATTCAGACATCATAACCCGAACCGCAAAATAGTAAAGTTATCAGGAAGCTTCAATTTAAAGTCTTTGACTTCCTGCTGCCTCAACAATCACTTATTTTCACTTCAAAAAAAAAAAAAAGAAAAAGAAAAAAAACAGAACTTTGACTTCATCCTGTTTCATAATGAACAACTTTCTGGAAATGACTGGACTTTTTTTGTGTGTGTTTTTATAAAAACAACATTCAGATCTTTCACAATCGGTCAGATCACGCGAGACGTCTGCTCACTGTTACCACTGGCAGGGTCGGATGGCCGGAGTGGCTCCAACATCACCAGCTGGTGTCAGTGAGGGAACAACAACACACGGGGGCCCGCTTCCTGGGGCCCAGATATGCGTGTGGGATGGCCGTGCCCGTTGACGCACGTTTATTTGCCATCGAGAGGGACTTTAAAAGGGAAAACTGTGAAGGATGTGGCGGTTTCATGTTGACTCACACGCCTTATTGTTTGCCGACCCTGTCGCCGCAGATGGATGCCTTTCAGAACCATCCGTCCCGCAGACGTTTGCTCGCTGTTCCCGTTGTTCCTGCTGTATTTGACAAGAGACAGCCCCACTCTCCGCAGAGCGTGGGGCTGGAATGCCGGTGTTCCCACTCTCCCATGGTTGTTTGTTGTAAATGTGTGTTTAGACAGTCCCCAAAATAAAGGGGGCTGCCACCTCCAGTAAAGGGAAGAGAGAACAAACATTCAATATTTGCCTTCTTCTTCATGGTGTGTTGCCGCTTGGGCCCGCATCGCATATTTCCTTTTGTGTCTCGAACAGAGAAGTTGGGGGTGTTTGACCTTGAAAGTTCCTGAGAACGCCATCTCACATGGACCACACATCTGAGACCAGCCCTTGGGGAGGGGGGGAACTTTATGTGTCCGAACCTTCATATGACAGGTTGTTAACGTCACATTCTCCTCTCAGGACCGGTTGTGTGGCAACACTTCTTTTTTTTTTTTTGGCGAGAATTTTTTTTGTTTGGGTCTTTGCCTCAAAGACGTCCCCCCCTCCCCACCCTGATCCTGATGGGACTGCTTGGTTTAAAAAAAAGAATAATAATAATAAATATCTGTTTCCTAATGGGGTTTTTTTTGGAAAATGTGCAAAAATAATAAAAAGAGAGATTAAAGTACAATTGGAACGGTCTGTCCTTCTCCGGTAGCAGAGCTAATGCGGAGCTAAATCAGGCTTGGGGACAATGAGAAGAAGTCAGGAAAAAGAACCAGCCTGAAACATGTTCATATAAAGTCCAAACACCATTCCTCCATTAGCCAGCTACTGCTGGATTTGAGGGTCCAGGAAGACAACATCCCATCTTAACCCAATGACCTGTTCGTGTCATGGAGCCCCCCCAGCTCCGCGCAATCCCACAAATCCCACCGCAAAGCGGAACCCGCCGTGTCGGGTTCAGAGGGGAGACACGAGGTCAGCGACAGAAACCAAAACACTTTGACGGTGGCGTAAAACATCTACGCAGCAAAAAAAGGATCTAATAATCTCTCTCACAAACGCCGGCGTGAGTCCTGCCGGCCGATCTTCTTCTCGCGCAAACACGAGGCGCACGACAACAACAGGCCCGAACTGGCAGGGTGCCGCCAAGAGGTGAACGTACAGGGGTGCAACGATAAAGGGCGCAGGATTATCCGCATTCATTATCTTAATGCATGCAAACATTTGAATTTTTGGGCTTTTTTTTTTTGTTGTTTATCTCTCAACACTCACTTTAGATCCAGAGAGATTACATCTGCAGTGTCTAAAAACAACAGCTGGGTGCGACGACGAAAATACAAGCAGGTTTCATAAAAGCTCAGTGTTTAGCGTCACTACATGCACGTTGTCTTTGTCCAGCAGGACACGTCTTCTAAACTTCTCCTTTATTCTGCCACGGTGACCGCCATTGTTCCCTCCCCCCCCATCATCTCTGTTTGGAATAGAGCGTTAGCGGCATCGCACAATAATCCCACGGCGTTATCTCTGCGACTCTGGAGCGGCGTGAGTCAGATAGTGGAGAAAAACAAACAAACAAACAAACAAACAAACAAAAACAATGTCCTATAATCCATTAATGCACCCGACTTAATCTGCGATTGTGGTTGTTGCTAAAGTGCAAAGCTAAATGTTTTTTTTCCTCCCGCTTGTGGAGGAGGAAAATGATATATACGAATGAAAATAATGTCCTGACATTATAGAATAATGCAGATTATGCGTGCGGCATATGTATAGTAAATATATACAGGGAAGTTTTTAGGTTGTTAAGAGTTTTAAGAGAATCATCACGGTGGAACCTCCGTGGTTCTTTTGAAACATTAAACTGTTACAGCATCGCCTTTAAAGCCCTTAAGAAAATAATCCCAGGCTACCAAAAAATTCCTCACAGGTTGAATTTTGAGTCTTTCGTCAAGCAGGCGGATCCTACGCTGGCCGCGGTGGAGGTTTTTTTTTTTTAATCAAATACTGCAAAGATTACGGAATATATATATATGTTCTCGTAAATCGGGGCTTAATCTGTCTTAATGCTTACGACAGCTGTCATTTATACATGCAGCTGGAACGCACCGTGCTATAAATAGAGGGTGTTGTTGTGGTATTTGTATAGTAAAAGCAGTGCAATGTGTAGGTACGCCGAACAAGGATGCAGTTACATGATTTAGCCACTGGGGGAGCTCATCCACACACACTGGAGTCAAGAACATAATTATAAACATGGAATTTAAAGTTCTTGTACCACTCGGATTGATCACACTCCGAAACCCTAATCCAAAGCATCAAAAACCTACAGAAGTAGATTAAAAATGCATCATTATCATAACAAAGCTGTCAGTCAGGGCAACGCACAGATCACTTTAGTTAACCACCAATTGCACCAGCAATCAATTTTCCTGCAGCACAGGCTGGATTTTCTATATGCCTAAGCTACAAAGCACCAATTATAACAGCCCGTAAAAAACAAGCTAATGTGTATTCCACTCATAAATAATAAAAAAAAAAAAAAAAAAAACTAAACCACACCTGTTATGAGAGTGCCTTGTGTGATTTACTTTTGAAAGATCCTGAAGGTACTCAAGATCAAAGCAATCCTTTTCTTCGTCTGCTCCTAGTTATATTTTAGTTCAATACGATTAAACACAATGCCACAAATCTTTATTGCCAGCTTCTGGTAAGCTGTGTGGTTAAATGGGTTGATTTATTTGACAAACTTGGCCTCTGACGCATTTCGCTTACCTCATTTCTGTTGCAGGTTATTTCCTCTGTCACCTCAGTTTGTCTTGATTTTGCGGCTGTCAAATTAGTAAATGTATAATAGTATTGGAGGTGGCAGAAAGTTGGTCGCTTTCTATTTCTGGGAAAAGCCAGCATGTCGGGATTTTTTTTTTTTTTTTATAAAGCTTCGAGGCACCAAATTCATACTTTCCAATCCTCGCTGCATCGCGAGGCTGGCATTTTAACATTGATCCAAAGTGATGAGCCAGAAAAGCTCTCAACAGATCCAACGCTTCTGTCAAACATAGCCACCAATTTAAAAGAAAAAATGAAAGAAAGAACGAAAAAAAAAAAAAACATCACATTTCTAAACTGCCTTGACACATGGTTCCCAGACTCAGCGGGGCATCAGGCAGAGGTGCACACGTACCCATTCTGTCCCACTGTAACCAGTTTAATTTGCCTCTCTCTCCAGTTCAAGTGCCCCATCTGCCACCTCAGCGAAAGGTAAAAAAAAAAAAAAATCATCATCTTAAAAGCGAATGTAGAAGTAGGAACGCTACCAAGAATCCACTCGGAGAGATTTAGATTCTTCTCCAAACCAGCTTCACCTCTAAATCAAGCGGACTCCAGGTGCGTTTGATGTGTGTACACATTTGTCTTAGACGGGCAATGGATTAAATCTCCCGGTTATGTATGCTCAACAACCTAATCTTATGATGACACGCTAACTGTTTTGCTCTTGACTGCTTTATTTCTTTCTACTTATTGTATATTTTTCTATTATTGTATATTCACTGTTTTTTCTACTTATTGTATATTCACTGTTTGTCTTGCACTGTTTGCACCTTGTTGCTATGTGGCTGAGACATACTTCTGTCCTAGCTCTGTGTTGTATGTAGCACCAGGTCCTGGAAAAATGTTGTCTCATTTCACTATGTACCGCAGCAGCTGTATGTAGTTGAAATGACAATAAAGCCTCTCTACTCTACTCTACTCTACTCTCAGACTGACCCATGCAGATGAAACTTTCAAACGACTGTTTAAAATACTGCCCAAAGTGCTTCTACACCTGCAGCTGGGATGTGCGTAGCATGCTTTGCTAAACACATCACTGTCTGCACATGTAAATATGCACGAGGAGTGTGTTCCTCATCATCATCATCATCATCACATCCTGGATCCTCGCCGCTCTTCTGGGCCGTGCGGTAAACAATAACCCATTACGGGTCCTCTGGCGGCGACCGAGGCTTGTCCTAGGTTTACCTCTACTGCTTTGTGGGGAAGAATTACGCGCGCAGGGAAGACTAGGGCATAGTCAGCACACCGCCACTCGCCACCGCCACTGCCCTTCCGTCTAGACGTTAGAGCCCGTCCATATGGAGATGGTTAAAAAGCTCATTAGCCGGGCCTACTTGAAATACAGTTGCAGTGACGCTTGTCCATAAAAACACAAAGCAGAGTGGTTTCTGCAGCCGTCTTAACCAGGCTGATGCATCGGGGCCCCTGGGACTGACGACAATTTGGCGCAGGGCTCCGGCTCGCTAAACGGTGGATGAAACCGACACCGTTCCAAGAAAGGAATAAGGAAACAAATTATATCTTGGAAAGGCTCTGGATGTTTGTTTTTTGTTTTTGTTTTTTTTTTTTCTGGAGGAAGTCAGATCCATCCAAGTGAGGAAGAGTGGAAAAATGTCTGTTAAGGTGAATGGGATGGCCCACCCAGAGGAGGGAGGGGCAAAAAAAGAGCTCGCTCTTACTGTACAAAAAAGCAAACTGCAGGCTTTCAAGCCGTAAATACGCTTGTTAACAACCACATTTAGGATTTCTCCGACCCCTCGGGTCATTTACAGAGTCGCAGATTAAAGCACATTAAGCCGTTTCGACACCTTCGGTGAAGTCAAATATGTTTTCACAGGCTTGTTTTGGAGCTAATTGGACAAATGGAATAATGAGCATAATTGCGCAAAAAAGGGTGTTTTTCTGACAAATACACTAGCTTACTGTAACTTTCAAGCGGCTCTAATACGAATTTCTATCAAAGGACTGCAAATGTTACACCAACAAAACTGAGCAACTGGCAGCACATTTGTCACAATTTAGGCCACAAAAACTAAAAAAGTCAAGCGGGATTAACTCCACTTCCTATTAACATAAAGACTAATAGCCTCTGAAGAACACATCAAGTTGACTAATGTTCTTAAAGAAGAGGCTTTAATTTAATATCTACCTATGAGATTTTCAACGAGAAAATGTGGAATAAAGGTGCACGTGACCACAGATCAGCAGGGCCGAGAAAACCGCCGATGTTAAAATAAAACGCAACTGCTATTGCGACTGAGCCAGTCTTTGCGGCTCCATCGGGAAAGGTCAAATCCCTGTAAGATCTTTTGCGAGCGCACATCAACGCTTTACACCTGCTGGAGTTTTCCCACTTTAGATCAACACGTCTGCGCTACGTTTGCTCTTGTGGCTGATAAAAGAAAAACTGGGAACTGGTTACCAGCTGAACCTGAAAACTGACTTATTTTGTTGTAATTGCTCAGTGGACTCATCATCTACAAAAAAAAAATGACACCGAGACACTTTAATGATGACAGCACCGCCTCACACACTCATGTACACGGAAGAATCTGTGGAAACACGGTGTTTTTTTGGGCGTTTTCCCACCCTGGAAGACGCCATCCTGCAGTATTCCTGGCTAAAGGTCCTAACCTGAATAAGTTACGTCCATATTAAATTAGCTAAAACAAGCACCCAGCATGAGATCACTTATTTACAACCATCCCACTCGTGGAACTTCAACCCCATTTGACAGGTTGAATCCCGGACCCTGTGCTTTGCTAACAAGCTAGATATGTCTTTTTTTTTTAAACATCTATGGCTTCTTCACTGGAAAAAACACACCAAATAGACGCCAGGGTGACTCTTATACTTCCAAAATGTGTCATCGATGGCACCAAAACATGACCCGCTCCTTCCAAGGCTAACAACCTTTGACGCTAACTGTTTGGTGACCGTGTTTGCGGTGCGACGTGGGAAAACCCGTGTCCCGCCGTAAAGAGGAATGGCTAGAATGTGAACGGTAAACACGCGTTTGCCATCCTGTTTGGGTGTGTCGTAAATAATCGGAGCAAGTTTGGCGGAGCAAGAGGACAACGCCGTTTGGTTTCTGTCGCTGCGTAGCATAAGACCCGATTTGCACACCTCAGTCCGCCCGGGAGGGGGAAACGTAATGCATATACGCAAGTGAGAGAAAAAACACATGCTCGCGGCACGAGCAAACAACGACTAATGCAGCGAGATGAGCAAACAATGGGCCCATGCTGATTTGCAGCCAACAATGCAGCGCTGCACCTTAATGTGTCTGGGCCAAACAATGCAAAAGCCGATTATGCAAATTGGGGTTATAGGGGGCGCGGTGGTGTAACAAAGGCACCAACTTGATTGAGCTGTGCTTGCGTTTGCATACGCTACTCACTTGGGTGACACACACACACCCTAGACCAACCTCCTCTCACCCCCCCCACCCATCACCGCCACCCTATGCTCTGTGTTTGAAGGCCTGCTGCTGTCAATCAGGAGGTCGGGGGTCACGGCAGAGGATCAGCGTGATCGATACCCACTCCCGGCCCGATCAATCAACTTGTCTTTTGGCTTGGGCACCAATAACACGCAGCTTTCCATCAAAACAAAGGAGAGCGTAGGAAATAAATGCCAAAAAGAATTAGGGGTAAGAAAGGGAATAACTCCGCCTCGCTGAGCAGATCCCAGAGGGCTGTTTTTCTTTTTTTTTGACATTGTCAAGGACATTGAGTGGTGAGGCACCATGTGGGGGGATCTGCGGCTGATCTGCTCCTTATGCTAATAATACACGCCGGTCAACTTTGTCTGATTTTGGCTGTTAAAAAAAAAAAAAAAAAAAAAGGGGGTGCATGTGGGATTTGCGCGGGAAGGCAGCGCGCCACCTCCAAATTCATAAACTCGCACAATTTAGACAGGCGGCTCTTCTCTTCGGTCCTTTTTGGAATTAAGGGAATTGCAATGGTCCATTAGCTTTGATTATCAAACAGGCTTAATAAATGGGTCATTTTTCAGTATCCTCTCAAATTAAAACTGCCATCGCAAGTGCGTGTTTTCAAATGAGTGTCCACTCCAGTGCCAGAGAGTTATTTTCCCCGAGGAATCATTCCGGCCACCAAGCAGTTACAAATCATGGAAATGAGATGATGGAATATAGAACAGAGACACAGAGACCCGATGCTAAATCGTTAAAAACGTACTTTTACCTCGGCCCCACGGTGACGCCTCGCATGACATCCGCTGGCGGGGGGCCAAGCGTAAAGAGCTAGCTGGACCCGGCCTTTTATTTATTTATTTATTTATTTTATGTAATTCCTTTATATCTACATGCAATATCCTAAAAACATGTGATTGACACGTGGCAATAAAAAAGTCCGTAATACAATTTAAATTCCCTGAAATCAGGCAGGGTAATATACTTATGCCCCAATATTTTGACTGCCAGGGGGAGGAAGTGACAGTCCAGAATCTGTCAAGAGAAGCTATAAGTTCGTCTGATGCCTCAAAACTTAAGAAAATGAAAGAATCCTTTTTAAACAACTACAAGCTACAGGACACAGGGATGAAAGATTGAGCCCGGATCTATCCAACCCTCTGTTATTTGATTGATCAAGGATTGATACGCACATTCCATACCAGCAGTTATTAGCTAGTGGTTAATGCTAGCTCCAGCAGAGTTTGTGTGCCACTGATGTATTTCTTGGCCAGAATCTGCGACTCCTCAAACTTCCTGCTGAAATCCAGGGAAAAGTCCAGCACACACCACCTCGGGAAGACTGCGATTTGTCATCTTAATCCCTCTGATAAATAAGAAATATATAATATGTAAATTAATGAGGTGCTGCTTGCTGTGACCTCTTAACTCTGGAGCCCGGCCAGCCATTAATATGCTAAGCTAAGCTAAAATAGCGTGACACACTGACATATAAGAGCAATATTGATGTTCTCGTTTAACTCTGGGCAATTAGGGTATGCCCTGAACTTCAGCTCTATAATGCACGCGACAAAACAGAATTCCAAGAAGAAAACTGCTTCTTCACTATTTAAAGTTCTTTTTTTTTGTTTAAATCAGAGTTCAGCGATTGTGTTCAGCGGGGTTCAGATAGAAGGGAGAGAGCGGATGTGGAAAGACAAACAGGTCATAAACCTGATTTATTTGCGGGGAAAGCGGTTAAAGAGGCAGCAGAAGTGAAGTGGAAGGATTAAAAAAAAAAAAAAAAAAAAAAAAAAGCAAAACGGCAGCAACAGAAGGAACTGATTGCCAAGAGACGGCAGCCAATTACCTTCAGAGTCTGAGACTTTCCGATGATCCCCGAGATAAAAAAAAAAACAAAACATACTTTTTTTTTTTGGTGTGTGCAATGTTAGCTGTCATGTCCTGGTGCAAAATATTTGTAGAATACATAAATGATGTCAAAATATAGTTAACAAAAGGCAGAGTTGTGGCAGGAAAAACCACAGATATGCAGAGCCAATGATAATCAGCATAAAGAACCGCGTCAGCAGTCCACTGCGTGGAGGTTTAACAAAAGGGCAATTACAACTTAATAGGCATGTTTGATTAAACCCCAAAATATATATTTAGATATCTGTCCTCGTCAGCTGACAGGGAAAGATCATATCATTAACTAATAAGCGATAACAGAGCATCTGGCGGGCTATTTTTATTAACCTTGGCCTCCTCTCGCAGAGTGGACGCGGCTCTCAAGTTAACATGCAAACGTCCTTTTCTTTCCCATCCCTAAATGAGTTAAAGAGCCAAAGCTGGAGCCTGACAAAGAAGGTTAAGCTTCAGCTGCAGGCGAAGGGCAGAAGAGTTCACAGCCATATTGGATTTAACTGCAAGGCTGTTTACCTCTGAAATGTAGATCTTAGTTAGCTTTAGGCAAAACCGTGCAACACAGAGAGGTGCGCAAAGAGGCACAATCTCAACCCTTTGTCCAGGATTTTAATCTGTGTCTGCGCGCAGGTGTGAGCAGGAAGTGGTGCAGGGTAGGGAACAGACAGGCACACCGGGTGCCTGTGAGGTCAGGGGGCTAGGTAGAGTGTTAGCAGGAACGACACCTGACAGCGACGAGGCGGATGCGCCCTGGCAGTTCTGTACATCCGTGTCACTCCCGATCAAAGTCCTCACCTGCTGAGCAGGAAAAACCGCAGCGCCGGAGCGGCCGGGTCCTCCGCGCAGGACGAGGGGAGGAAGATGAGAGCGCTTCCTTCCGCCTGTCCTTCCACGTCCCTCCCAGGCTCACTGAGCAGACATTTGGGGACAGCCGTGACGGCCATTTGCTGGGCCGGGCCGAAGGTGCCAACCTTGTCAGTGGTAGGGGTGGGCGTGGGGCCGCGTGAAGCTGGTCTGATTCAAGCACAGGAATGTGCTGAGGGTGAAGGGGAGTCTGCAGAGAGTCTTTTTTCTGCTACTGTAAACGTAGCTACACATGTTACACATTAGCTTCTGTCTCTGACTCAACAGATGACCTAAACTTCACCCTTCCTTCACTCTGGAAGCAGAGCTGAAACTTAATTTTCATCCTTTCACAGACAAATTCATGCAAAAATAAATAAATAAATACATTAATTAAAAAAAAAATATATATATATATATATATATATATATATATTTACTTGTACCAAATCTGTGAAAGTGTTATGAGGACAAAAATCAGTAAAGTCTGCTCACATCAAGGAGATAATAAGTCCGATGCTGCCCCCTTGTGGGGGTGACCGCACCAACTTTGTTTATGCTCAGCTATAGTTTTACTCTCATCAGTTGACTGAGGACAAATTCATAATTTAAGAGCCAGAGCATTGATAGCCAGCAAAAAACAGCTAATAAGATGTGTGGTTTGCACAGCAGCTCCCCACACTTATTTTCCCCGAGAAAGAGCTGACGTGCAAACTTTTCCTTAACCCAGAACGGAACGGAAGCAATTGGAGGCCTGTTTTCCCCCCACATTTTGCTTTCCAGTCTAAATGACTGTGAGGGGAAAAAGGGAAAGCATTATGGCTAGCACGCAAACACCGGGTACTCAAAGCAAAAACAAACTTTAGTAATAGCTGGTGGAAAAACGACACCTTTCAGCGGTGGAGGAGGGGAGGGGAAGGTCTCAGTGTGTGTGTGTGTGTGTGTGTATTCAGAGGGGTTCGCAGGCAAACTCTGACGCATGTGCTGCAAATTAGGCGTCAGCGGGCACCAACTGTGCAGGGAGCAGCGGAGAGCGTTTCTGCATGGCTGCAGACGACTGCACCCCGGGGGCTAGCTGACCCGGGGGCACGGGGCGGGAGGACGACAGCGGGCCGTGATGAAC
Organism: Pao palembangensis; assembly: GCA_015343265.1. Lineage (NCBI taxonomy): Eukaryota > Metazoa > Chordata > Actinopteri > Tetraodontiformes > Tetraodontidae > Pao > Pao palembangensis. Next base: position 4,339,773 of record CM027096.1, on the reverse strand, counting down.
ATCGACTCGCTCTTCCTGTCTTTTCCCTCTTGCTCCTTTGCCCGATCCGCAGCCCCCATGGGGACCCCTCGCACGCACCTCTGAGCCGGCTCTGTTCAGCAGGCCTCTCTGCCTTCAACATGTGTCTGTGAGGCCCAAAGTGGAAACCTGTGGGTGGGAGTCCTCATTCACCCTGAAAATAAGCAAGCCGCCTCATTCTTTACGGGAAGATGGTTGAATATTTTCCCAGGCTCCCCCCTTTATTTAATTCATAAGCCCTGAAGCTGCTTTTTCACTGCAAACTCTAATAAAGTTTGCAGGACGAAGATCAGGGTCATAATCTTAACATTTAAATAAGAGTTGTTGTTTTTTTTTTTGTTTTTTGAACATTTAAAAAAGGGATTTAAAGCTGCAGCGGTGGGTATTATTGCACATTTTAATGGCTTCAGGAATTTCTGTGGTTTGGCCACCAGAGGTGATAATTTTCATTTTGAACAGATTTAACTGCACTTTCTCCAAAGAATGTGCAATAATTCAACATTTCAATGCAAAATACACTGATTAAATGTATTTTCCCCTCTCAAATGACAAATTGCTCATCCTCTAATTCACTTTTTTTACATTTACACACTTGATAACTATAACAGTACCATTCATCATCACCATGTATGTGAAGTATAGTAGTCAGTGTCATTAATACAGATACCTTAAAACTAGCCTGGAGGGATAAAATTGTAAATGTACAGAATGAATACTTACCAGGCACTAAACGCATCATTTTCAGTCTTTTAATCTAAAGGGAAGGAGAAATGCAGAGTAAATTACACACGGGGTCAATAAAGTTCACACGTCAACAGCTGTTGAGGACAGATGAAAGAGTGGAAAGCTCTGCTCAGATGCACATACACCAGATTTGAAGTTTATTCACACTTCACATACTACAGTGGGTAATGTATTCAACACTGAAACAGCGCTGCCACAGAGGACACAGGAAAAAAAAAGAGAGAAAGAAACACGGAACCGTTTCTTCGCCGTTATATAAAAATAGTGTTGCTACAAAAGTATAAATTAGACCTACTGATGAGACAACTCAGATCTAAAGCTACACAGGAATCTGCTGCCACAGTGCCATAAAAAAAGAACAGAATCTATTTTTCTTTGCAATTTAGCAGAGTATAAAAAAAGGAAGTAATGCCTGTAAAATAGGATGAACGCAACACTAATGTCTTAACCTGAATAGCTAATACAGATTATAGTCCATAGTTATAACAGAACAAATCTCAATGTTAGCATTCTTATAGCATATCTTACATCATCTCAATAAGTTAAAATCCTGAACAAAATAAAACTTACAGCTGATTTTGATTTCCTAATAACGTTATCTAACTTGAGTTATTATATCAAAACCTTTTGAAATGCTACTGTAGAAAATAGAGGTATAATGTTATTGGTGTTCCCGATGGTAACTCTGGGATGGAGGACCCCCCCCCCCCAATTCATTAAAAACAGCAGTTCTTGTATTTACACGACCCATCCTCTCCACATCGCCACGCCAACAGTTCGAATTCAGCCAAGCTTTTCTGCCCCGACGCTCCAGAGTGCATCTACCCCCCCCCTCAACACACACACACACACACACACACACACCCAACCAACCAGTGTTTGTTCTCTGATGCAAGTGAGCAAGTGAATTGTGTCAGCTCTAACTGTATATATCAGTAATCTTGTTAAAAGCATGCATATCTTGGATATAATTCTCGTTCGATTGACAAAAAAAAGAGCTATTTTCCAAATAAAAATCAGGCTGACACCAGCGCGTCAACCATGGCGCTTTGTCCCAGAGTATATTCTATTTAAAACACGTTTAAAAATGGTAAGAAAAAAAATCCCTTCATCAGGCTAAAAGGAGATCACTGCAAAGAACAAAAAAACCCTCAAAAATAAAAATCCACTAAAGCAATTAACAGTAATTCTGGATCAGAGCTAAATGTTGTGATCAGCTGAGTTCCTAGATCTATTTTCAAACTACAACATTACCTTCTGAGTACTGAGGTAAAAGACTGGATTGGTGTAGAAATTTATCAAATTAAAATATAACTTATGTGATTTAAATAAAACTGTATAAATGTGCGACACCAACACAGCAGAATGCACACCGACTTCAGGAAAAAGCAAACTAAATTCTGAAGTAATTTAACTCAAGCCTTACAAATGCTAATGGATAACAAATTTAGAGCTGCCTCTATCAATTATCTCCAATTTATTGAACTTAGAAAATCATGCAAAACCATAAAAACTGACATCTTCAAATTCTGCAACCGCAACTCACTTGCAACCATAAATTACAAAGATAAATATTTTGCACCATTAATTGCAAATCACCATCTGTGAAAATAATTGTTTTTCTCTTGATTCACTGATTAATCGCGGCAGCATTTAATCAATCAACCCAAATATGATTTTGTGACATCTAAGAACAAATGTGTCTTTGCTGCCCTCTAACGGACAAGCCTGGATGAGCGCCTCATCAGTGATGCTGGGTTTGATGAAGCAGGCCTGAAACCAGCAGGGTAGCGCTTTTCAGCCTGGTGATTGGCAAGAAAACAATCTAAAAACAATATTGAAGTTGTTACTGGAGGTAAGAAGTCTGTTAAAACACATATGTTAAAGTGAAAGTTGGACATTAGTTATCATTTGTGCAATTAGGTAGACTTTTAAAAGTCTATTTTCACTCAGAACATCTGAGATTGTGAACTTTTCCATGTGAAGCTACAGAGCTACAGAAAATAAACCAACCCACCCATGTTCGTAAGAGTCGCTTGTGCTCATCTGTGGTTTCAGAACCGGGATGACAACTTTGACATAAGTAGTGAGATATAATGGCTCCGACATGAAGCAGCATCGACTCAGTTAAACTGCATTACAAATATCACAAAACAGGATCAGTGTTGATTTACACGTCTATTTTTTTGCACCCATCTTTGCGTTGCATCTGCATCGCTGAGGTTCTGCAGGGTAAATTATCAGATGCATTATTGAAATCCTTCCTGACTTGTTTCAAAAACCTTGGGGGAAAAAAAGGCTGGAATTAAAAATAGACTTTAAAATAAAGCACTTATGAAATAACACCCCTTCTGACCAGTAAAAGACAGTAACATCAGAAGTCAAATTCAAACCACAAACAAAGGTGAAAAGGCCATTGAACAGCTATAAAAAAAAAAAAGGCATGACTGAGAACTAACTGTAGGTTTTTTTAAAATGATCACATGACTTTAAGGCCCAAAAACAGAGACAACAAACTAATACTGGACTAATTAGTGCCAAATGCAGCAAAGTTACAGTACAACTTCCATTCAGCCAAGTCATTTGAGGAGGTATCAGTTCGGGAAATGTGTAGAATCGATTAAAAAAATAAATAACCCTTCCATGACTACGCATGCACTGACTTTAGTGAATGTACTGGCAGATCCCGCTTTAGGCCGGCAGAAAGAAACCCCCAGAGATCCATTTTTGTCATTTTGCTGCAAGTGGCGCTAACTGGACGGAGTCGGGGTGGAACGTTTTCACAGAGTTGCGGTTTGACGCGCGCCTCGGCAATGAGGTCACAGTTTGGTGCTTCTGTGGGTGCAGTCAAAATAAAGTGGAAATAAATAAAAAGTGGTGGATCCTGCGTGGTTGCGCTCGTTCCTGAGAAAATCCCGTTGGCTTGTGTGAAAACAGTGGTGAAAGTGTTGTCAGAGTATCATAGAAACAGTCGTGTTAGCAGACGGCGCAGGAGATGACGCATCATGGTAGCTTATTGCCTCAAAGATGGAAAGACAATATTAATATTTAAACGAGACGCGAGGGAAAAGGAGGAAACGGTTTTCCTGTGAACTTTAAAGAAAGCGCGAGTGGATATAAACAGCAGTACTACAAAAGGATTTAAGTAATCATGATACTCGCAACTAACCATAGGTCCGTCTCTCATTCTTAAACTGCGTGAACTGTAGTTTCTTATTTTGAGCATCTTTTCCTCAGTTTAGCACTTTTTACTCGTTTGTTGATGATTATTAGCACTACAGTCTATGGCAAAGCCAGACAGCAGTGGCCTTTAGGTGGAACTACTCTTACAGATACATATTAGATGTCTTTGACAGAGGAGTTTTGGATATCTGCTGCAGAGATAGCAGGCTCCTGAAGCGCTCTACACGTTCAATGACTGTCCTGCTCTCTGCACCTCTGATCAGTAAAGTGTGCAGAAGTAATTATTTTTGGGGGGGGTGTGCGTCAGCAACCAGGTTTAATCAATAGCTTTGATCTGCAGATTTGAGAGTAAGAACTGGAGGAAAAGGGACTGTATAGAATGTTTTTTTTTTTTAATCATTTTTATTATTTATACTGAAATCCATGATTGGTGCTTTACTTGTGTATATCAAAGAAATTAGTCCTGAAAGGTCAAACATGAGCTTGATTTTGTTCAAGTTCATTTTAAAATACTGGCCTTTTTTGCAAACCGAGCCGTTTGACCTCCAGTTTGAAAACATTTCGTTCAGTTTGGAAGGACACCAATCCTTTGGGTGACTTTTTACATAATATGTAACAGAAACAAGAAGAAAGGCACCGCTCCATTAATGTTTCATCGCCTGCTTTTAACCCGTCTTGAATAAGAGATGCATGCAGAGCTGTGCAGGCAAACGATATGCATCTACGCATTTAACCACGTAAACCCCGATGCAATAAACTACAGTAAAATAAAGTCAAGTCATGTGACGCGTACTGTCTGAATACACTACAGATACCTGCTATAACCAGTAACTCTAAATGTGATGCATTTTAAAATATGCAACTTTTTCGATAAAACTAATGACTTATTGACAGTCTGATAAAGTGTGTTTAGCAGTGACAGTAGTTTCAAGCAGTGACAGCTGACTACCTGAACACGCCGATCAGAGTAACAGCGCTGCAGCCTTTTAGCGGTTGAGTCACTATCCCGGATTATTCCGAAATTCTGCTTGTGACTGAGAACGTGCGTATGCATCCCACACCGAGGGCAGCGGACCAAACGGAACAACTTTTCGAACTCAACGTTCCACCCCTACTTTTCCCCCCAAAACAGTCTTCTCTCTGTGTGAAATGTGTAATTGGCTGTTTTGTTTTATGGCCATTTGAAACCTCTGTGAAGTGAGTTTCCTGTAAGTACTGACATATTCAATGTCACACACATTTAAGTTTACGGTTGATCTAAGCCTACAGTACATAAATAATAGTCTAAAGTCATTGGTTGGAAGTGAAGGTTTGGTCGGCTGGGGTCGCTTGGGTTCCCTCTCTTAGCCCATGTTGGCACGGAGGAAAACCAGTTTGTTCATCTCTTCGGCGCTCACCTGCTGCCGCCTCTTCATGGCCAGGCTTTGCTCACACACGGTCACACACTCGCTGCGTACGCCCACGGCCGGCACGGCTAGCAGCCACAGCGCCAGGCGAGTGAGTCGTGGGAACTTGTCACCCACCGCCGATCCCCAGTACTGGAAGAGGTCCGGTGTGCCTTGGAGAAGCGGCTCGGCCAGATACTGAAATATCTCTTGCCTGACTTGGTTGTGGTTCTCGTCGCTACCAGACATGGCACAAGAAGTGGCGGTCCTCCTTGGGGTGCTGCCGTTGTTCCCTCCACCCTCTATCCGGCTTATTTTAGGGGTCGGCGGGCCGTCGCAGTCCCGCTCATCGCTACCTGAGCCTCCGCTGGCGGACGTGCCGCCGTCCCTCGTCTCAGCTGCCATTTCACACGCTCGAGTGATTATGTCTTCGTGCTGGTAGGCCGGCACTGAACGCAGCTTCAGCTGGGGGTCCAGGACCATGGCCACCTGGTGGGCTCGTTCAACCTGAAAACGAAAAATATGCGTACAGTTGAAACCAGAAGTTTACATACACTATAGAAAAAGGCACATAACCTTTTTATTCCCTCAATGTCGAAGATTAAATCAGATTACATTTTCCCTATTTTTGGTCATTAAGGATTACCAAAAATATTTCTATTTGCTAAATGCCAGAATAATGAAAGGGAGAATTTTTTAGACATTTTTTTATTACTTTCCTGGGAGTCAGAACTTTGCGTACACTGAGATTACTATGCCTTTAAACAATGTGAGATAAAATGCTGAAAACCTATGCAAGAGGATTAGGGCCACCCATGAGAGAAAAAAAATGAGAAGGTAGATTTTGTTTTTCATCATGCACTTCGAGAAAAAAGTCGAAATGTCGAGAAAAAAAGTCGAACGATAATGTCGAGAATAAAGACCTTTTGAGACTATAACAATCAGCGCATGCGACTGCTTCTACAAAATGCCGTGCTCGGCTTTAGTACGTGTTTGTGAGCTAAAAGAGAAAGCATTTCTTTACTAAAGCTGAATCCAAAGTATATTTTCACCACTTCATCTAACTGCCTGCACGGATATTTTGTAGAAGCAGTCACATGCGCTGGTTGTTATAGTCTCAAAAGCTCGACTTTATTCTCAACATTATATTTTGACTTTTTTTCTTGACATTGTATTTTGACTTTTTTGTCGACATTTCTCTGGAAGTTCATGATGAAAAAAAAATTATTTTTTCTCATGGGTGGCCCTAATACTCTTCTGTACAAAACTTAAAAAAAAAAAAAAAAAAAAATCAAGTATGGGTACCTTAAAGTTCTCCTTGAGTGCTTCTAGGAAGTAGTGGCAGAGCTTGCTAGCTGTGCCAGTTCCAGCCTCACCAGCCTTGGATGTGAAAAACTTCTCCAAGCGGAGATAGACGGGCAGCACCTGCTGTAACGTCGGTCTCCGCTGGCTGCTCAGCTCCAGGGCCGCCATGCGCAGAGGCGCCAGCAGGCAAGCGAGAGTCCCCAACAGGTGTTTGTTCAGACCCTGCAGGACAGGAGCTGTAGCCTTACTGCGCCCGTAAACCTCACAGATCTGCTCAAAGTGGGCGTGGACCTGCAGGAGAGCTTCAGCCATTCGATCCCAGCATGGAGGGGTGGGACACTGAGCTGCGCCTCCCTGTGGACTTTCCTCAGTTGTGCTTGTTGATGTGGGAACGCCGGGGTCCTCGCGGAGAGCCAGCGTGGAGGAGGAGGCGATGTCTCTGCACGTTGAGAGCAGTTCGGCCAGCTCGTGAAGCCCTCGCGCCTGGAGGCTGCGCTTCCCAAGAACGGCTTGAACGACGGCACCGAGTGAACATCCAGCGCATCTCAGGCAGATCCTCCCGCGGCCGCTACCGCCACTGAGGGGCGATCCTGAAAAACCCGCCGCCCAAATCTTGGGCTCCGTGACGTAGACGGTGCGGATGTCCGACATCACGAACTCAGACAGCACGTTCTGCACCCAGTGGTGGACCTGCTCGGGGCCCTCCCTCAGCTCCGCCTCCCTCACGCCGAGCACGTAGCGCTTCAGCCTCGAGCCCTCTACCTGGTAGGCTGTCAGCACGTAGCAAGCATCCGGGCCCGACGACTGCGAGTGGCAGGTGACGGTGATGCCCAGCGAGGCGTTGGAGCCCAGGGCGCACGTGACCTTGACTTTGACTTGGTTGTACATGCGGTTCAGCTGGCGTAGGGCCAAGGCACTCATATTGCCGAAAGCGTCACGGGTGGAGTAGGCGCCGTGACGAGCCCCCGTGTCCACCAATGTCTGGGCCAGCTTCAGGAAGTCTTTGCTGTTGAGCACACTTAGCATGCTCAGATCTGAGCACATTACCCGTAAGAGGCGCTCAGCCACCTGCAGCCGCTCCTTCTCAGGTAGTCCGTTACTCTCTGCCAGTAAAACCAGAGGATGGATTGGCAGGGACACAGAGCAGAGCACACTGATCAGGGTCAGGCTTTTTTTTTTTTTTCCGTTTTTTTTTTTTTACTGACATTGCAAACGCTTGTGCAACACTTACGGTTGAGGGCATGATTCCTCTGGGCGATAGTTTGAGGTTGGATTTGGAGTTTAACTGAGGGAAGGGCTTGAGCCTGGGATTGAACCTGAACCTGGGCCTGGGCCTGGGCCTGGGCCTGAGCCTGAGCCTGAGAACCTCTCCACATCTGCTCTTGTGGACCAGAGCCTGAGGGGGTTTTGGGAGAGTCCCCTTTGGTGTGATTCTCGCTGTCAGCTAAAAGACAGAGGTCAGACATGAGGCAGAAGCATGGACAGCAAGGAGGAGGGACAAAAATAAAAAAATAAAGGATTGTGCAATTAATAACAAATAAATGACTAAATGAATCTGCACCTGCTAAAATAAATGAAATATATAATATGTAGTCACTGAAGGACAGGCAACATATTTGATACAAAAAAGAGATGTAAGAAATACCATGGTAAAATTAAATTTGTTGGTTATTTGTCCTGTATATATACAAGTGATTGTGTCAACAATGCCTCAACATTAGTGCGATAAACCACGAAAATCTGCCTTCTGCAGCCTCAGAACCAGATCTGCAACAACCCAACAACGTATAAGTGTTGTAAAGTCCTTTGAGGAGACTTGAACATCTCTAATCAGAAATAAGAGACAATTTCACAAATCGTCTTTGTGTGTGATGATCAAACAGACGTTCACATGCATTGCAGCCACTGAGGGTGTGTTCACGGTCTCTCTTTGGTTCCCTGCCAAGCTTAACATGCGTTTGCGGTTGTGGACTCACCAGCGTGGGACTGCATGTGCTCCAGCAGGTTGTTGTAGAACTGGAACTGGATGCCACAGGCACCACAAGTGTAGTGTTCTAAAAAATCACAAGGCCCACAAGAGCGTATGACTTCGTCAGAGGAGAAAGGTAACACACTGTCCGTCAGCTAGCCTCCGCTATCCCTGAGCTACACTAGCCGGTCGGCTCTGAAAGTTCATCTCCAACGAGATGGTGCTTCAGTAAATCTCGCAGCACAACATGACTCAATAAGCATTAGTAGAAAAATCAAGTAAAAATTCCTTGATTTGAATCTGGGGCCTTTGTCAGCTTAGATGTCGATCACAAGTCATGCCAAAATCTGATTAAACTCCAGAGACTGAATCAATGTTTGTTTAAAAAAAAAAAAAAAAAAAGAAAAAAAAAGAAGAAATTAAAAAAGTGAAATGAAGAGGCGGACATGAGGGAGGGGAGTCGAACTTACTCTGGGTTGTAGAGAATGATGTGGCCACCAGAGGGCTCGCAGTTCCTGTGTGCATGAAAGAGTGTGCATTAAATTCAGACCCACTCTCCATGATTTATTCACTCAGTGGCTTTGGCATTCATGATTTCTTATAAAGGGAGAGTGAGATGTAAAATCACAAATCATTTACTGTGTAATTTTATGATCTAATGTAGAATATTACAAACCTTTGAGAGAATGCTGACCGTCGACTGAAAACAGGACCAAAAAAAAAAAAAAAAAAAAAAACAATGTTTTTCGCACCAAAAAGAAAACACCAGAATCAGACCTTTAGTTCTTAATTCATCCTGCTCTGCCAACCGACTGATCTGAGTACTAGGGGCGAAGCATTTGTCCTGTAATTCTGACATTTGTCCCTTTTGAAGACAGGGAAATAAGACAATCAACAAACCTTATTAAGCAATTTTATTAGCACAAACCAGCAACTACACAATAACCAAGATGAAAGCTGTTGACGTTGTTTTGACTGTGGAGAAAAGTCTGCAAATTAGATGAATGTGAATGTCTGCAAGTTTGCCAGTCTAGGATAGAAAAGCAGCCTCACAGCACCTCTGTCAGAGAGGCACTGACGAATAGCAGCTCGCACTCAATTAGTTAAAAGTCACCCTCCATATGTACTAGATGATTGATCTGAGAGAAAACTTAAGAGCCAATATTAACTCTATCATTGATACAGCATAAAAATGGAGATTCATTACTAATTTCTTAATGCATGTACCAAAATTGACCTTTAGACTGATAATAAATCCATTCACTGCAACATACCACTAATGTAGTACCTGCTTCCACAACTAGGTGCCGCCAAATCTCAGAACCTGATCTCACCAACCTTTTAAAAGATCATCATGGTTGCTCAGAAATGTTTGACACAAAAAAGCACAAAGGAAAAGAAGGCTGTGATGCCATAAAATCTGTAGATTCTCCTAACAATTTTGTGCCCATGAAAGACATCAGTGCTCACAGTCAGCGGTGGATTACGTGTTTTCAAGGCTTCTAATTAGGAGGCTATTTTTGGGTCACTGTTGCTATCAGAGCCAAAGGTGATGTAACCTGGTACTTACAAGGTTTCTGATTTGTCTGCAGCTTTAACTTTTTCATTTCGACCTTGTTACGTCCTCCACACTCAAACCTAATTTTCAGCCCAGGCGACTGAAAATACCACACTCAACACACACTCATCCATATAAATACAAGTCAATCTGTGCTCACCGCTTGAGTTCTGTGAACTGTTTGTATCAACCAGACTAGACTGAACTGTGCTTTCCAATTTCCGCCTAAATGGACTGTCTGCAAGTGAAAACACAGGAGCGTTAATGAGAGAAATGCCCATATTGAATAGCAGATATGGTTTCTAATTCCAGCTAGAAACACACACAACAGACATGATAAAGAGATTTATAAATCCTAATTTTAGTCTGCAGCGTGCAGGTCCATCACGCTGAAAGCCATGGGGAAAAAAAAAAACATCCAAATGTTGGAATTACATTTAAATATGGGTTTAATTCTCGACTTCATTCCATCTTTTTGACCCACTTCTATGATGTGAGTGTCATGCTTTAAATAGTTTTTTATGGCAGAGAGCTTCTGAGAGGAAAGGGGTGGGGGTGGCATTAAAGAAGCACCAACCAAGAGAAAAATCAAGAAAATATGATTAAAACAACAGTGTAGACATATATTTGTGAAAATTTTAACGGTTTCAACTGTTCTGGCAACACTTTGAAGTCAATGAACAATAAAAAGAAGCAATAAGAAAAAGAGTCAAAAAAGAAGCTTACTTTTGATTTTAGCAGTCTGGCTATGCCCATATTTACTCATGTCTACGCTGCCACATTCTTGTATCCTTGACGCCTTGATATCAAAGGTGCCTACAGAGAAGGCAGAGTTAATTAAAGGATAAACATGTTTAAAACAGACAAGTGTTAGTACAGTATGTTGATACTGGCTCACTTATTGGAGTGTGAAGGGCAACATGCTCCTGGTACGGGTTGAAATACTTGTACTGCTTCCCACAAAACTCACAGATATAGCTCCCAGTTTCTGCAGACAAGAAAACACACAATCAAAGCTTTTCTCTTCTTATCAGCACTTATAATTGGTTCAAAAGTGGAAACATTGCAAAAAAAAGAAAAAAAAAAAAAAGCTGTGTTCACGTATAGAAAAGAAACCAAAAATTCAAGTTTGGCTTATTTTAAAAGAGGAAAGCAGAGACCAAGAGAGTGATGCAAGAGAAGAAGATGGTGATTTTCATCAAATGTTTTCCCAGCGGAACTTTTCCAGGTAAAATTATGCTTTTAGCGAGATCTCAATATCGAGCCCCTTTCACACATGCCCTGTAATTCGGTTTGTATGAGGATTAGGTGCACTTTGTCTGCACTTAGTCCAGAGAATGTATTTTATTGGGAGAATCCAGCAGCAGAATCTGCAGAAAAGAGCAGTGTGTATGTGCACGTGCACTAAGGATGCAACGCCAAGATTTCCCCTAATTGAGAGAACATGTTACATTTCTCCATCCCCTTTTCAAACTATCTGCACAACATTTGGAAACCATCTCCAGCAAGTGTGAACTGATTGTCTGAAAGTGCATGTGTGAAAGGAGCTTTAGAGCACTCAGGAAAAAAAGTGGGATCGTCCTGTCTCAAGGGCCTGAAAGTTCACTCTATCCCCGCAACCAATCATTAGGAATCATTAGTGCAGTGACAAGTGTTCTGCAACCTTTCCATTGTGGAGTTTGCTCATGTGCTTTAATGCTTTTTATGGAGGACCACCATGACTTACGGTCATGTGACTGCAAACTGTCCCTGAAAGACTGAACTTGACAAAAAATTCACCTCAAATCTACAGTTTTAGCTATGCATTTCCAGTCTGTTACTACTGTATAACATGACACAAATCGTTCAAGCTACAGCTGGAAAAGATCTGAGGAGCATCAGCCTTACTCGGTCCAATCTTCTGGTACGGTTCTATTGGCTCCTCCTCTTTAAGGCCATCTCCAGGTAGCACTACCTGTTCATATGGATCTAAAAGAACAGGACACTTTAATTAGACCCGCAGACAAACCAGAACCTTCCGGCTCAAGTCTCTTTTCTCAAACTGTTAAAAACTGTTTACCGTCAACTGCGTGCAGGTCACGGTGCTCCTGAAAGCAGCTGTAGTATTTATACTTCTTGCCACAAATATCACAGGAGTAACGGAAGCCACCTGAGAGTGAACAACCAGAGAGGAGAATTTTGTTCATATGGCCTCCTGACCATCAGGGCTCATTTATTAAGACTCCAACTAAAGACAGAAAACTAGTTTATGCCCCCGAAATTGTATCATCCTCTCGTCTGTCTCAATTTTTAGCCAAAACCATATGAAAATTATTTAAAACGTCTCTCGTTGCAGGGTTATTAAAAGTGAAATAGAATGTTTTTTTTTTTTTTTTTTAATCTTATGGCATTAGAACCTATAATCAACAGTTCCTTATTGTAAGTCGACAATTACAAATGACCGGCATTATGAATGATCACGTCAGTACTATAAATGTGGTATTGCTTCAAAAATGTTTTTTTTCAAAAGATTACAGAACAAACAATTGCATTATTATATTTGCAACATTAGTGTAAAGTGACACTGCAAGAACTCTACAAAGCTCAATGCAGAAAACAATATTAAAGTTTTATAGGCACAGATTTAGGTCTACGCTCCTCAAAAACATCTTTATTGCTTTATTTGTTCATTTGTTAACTGTTTCAATGAAAAACTGTGTTATTTCCTAATTAATTAGACATACATTTTAAAAAAAGTTACACACCGGTCCTATTGTGTCACATTAAAAGCCTTCCCCTCAATACTTCCCTCTACACCTGCAGTGAAGAGTACAACTCCTCTGTCATCAGACGATTGCCTTTTATTGTTGACGTGTTTATGTTTTCTTTACGCGGCTGCACATTCATGTACTGGTGACAGAGAGCATGTATAAATAACTCCAGCACTGCAGTCAGGATTATTTTTAGTCTGATCAAACTTGACCAAGATTCCTGATTTTGAAATGACTGATAATTTTAGGTCTTGTGTGTGTGTAATCATATACAATTCAGAGAGTAACACGCAAATGTGCATGTTTTCATTAGCGTGGTGAACAACAGTTTCTGTTTCAGTTCACAGGACAGCTTCCCCTGATGATAATCTATCAAATCGAATCTAAACTACTCAGATCAGCTTTAAGCTCACGGCGATCACAGAAGTTACTAATAGCGAAACAAGTCGGCTGCGGGAAAAGAGGAATCGATTTCAACTCGCTGCGACATCTTAACCTTCAGAATGTTGACTTACTGTTGGGAGTGGGGGGTAGAGCGTCTCCCACCATGGTTTCTGATTCTGCAGGAAATAAATCAAACTTTATTAACATCCAGTTATGATAACTCACATGAAGGAAGTGAATTATTTTAAGTTAACACTGTTAGGAAAGAGGAAATCGGTAATAACAATTGGGCATTTCATGTGCTTTACCTCTGTGAGCCCTGACGTGTGTCTGGTAGCAGTTGTAATATTTGTACTTCTTCCCACATACTGCACATATGTAGGAACCTGCGTGACAAAATCATCAATCAATGCCAAATGAAGAACTCCGTTTCCTGTCAGAGCTCTGAGTGCTCACCTATGCATGAATCTGTGCTCTTTGTTGGAGGTGGAGTACCGAGGACAAACATTCCCTCGCTCTGAGGTCTCCGGTTTACGTTGATGCTTCCTCCTCCGTCATGTCCGCCAATGACAACACAGATTTCAGCAGGGTTAGCGTCTCCCACTTTCCCATTACTCGTTTCCGAGACCCCGGGCTCCTTCTTTATTGTGACAGACGGCAGGTTGGAATTCTTTGATTTGGGCGCTAAGGTCGGTGAGGGCCCATCTGTGGTCGCACTCCCACCGTCCGTCTGCTCCTTCCCGGGATTGGCTGGGGGTGCTTCCTGTGCACTCATGACTCCACCTCCTCTGAGCATGTGATTCTGTAGATAAACCACAATGTAAGAATTTTCATGCGGGAACTGCTCTTGTTTTCCTGTATCGACTCCAGAATAACAGGCTAGCTAAACTAACAATGTCGCCCTCTTCAGCAAAAGATGACATGAATGTTTACGTCTCTCCCCGATGCAGATCAGCATTTCCTTTTGAATAGTTACAGCGTCCAGTTGTGTTGCGCTGCTCACAACAAGATCTGCGGATTATCCAAACTGGGTCATGATATCTGGGGAGAGACGCTGCTTAAGAACTTACATTTAAGTTGTCATTATAGCAGAGACAGCAAACATTTCCACGGCCGATATCTACTCTCAACTCAGAATCCCACACCCAAGCAATCTAGATGGCTCAATAGGATTAAGAGGAAAAGGGGAGAATGTGTTTTTTTTTTTCCCTTCGGTTTGTGAATTAGCATGGTATGGCAAACGTCTCCAGCACTGAGAATAGAACTGTGTAAATAAAGAGTGGGTGAAAAGAGACTTTTCTTGTTACCCATGAGGAGCAGAGAGCTTAACTGTTCATAAGTGACCTTTGACGGCATAAATTCCACAGCTTTGTGACACCCAAATGCTCTACTTTCAGAAATATCCAAATTACACAACTTGGCACTTCTGGACAGAGCTATAAAAGGCTGTGTCAAGAGAATGTGCTCAAAATGCAACCAAGCAAACCAGAGTTATGCCAGGATGACTGATATTATGGAAAGAGGAAAAAATGGTGTTCTAATAATAGTGCATAAAAACTGCAACAACAAATTTTTGCAGAGTCCAGATATATCTTTCTAAATTTAGGTAATATTGCAAATCAAAAGCAGCACTTCCTATAGGCTTCATGCCAACGGGCTCGTGCACAACCCCAAGTGTAAATCTGTTATAAACAAAACTGTCTGACAAAGACAAATGAACAGACTTATCCCAGCAAGAATCTATCTTGTGGGGCTAAATATCAAAGTGAATGGCCCATTTAATGTCAAACTTTGCCATTTGATGAATCCCACAATGAGGTTTCAATTATGATCACAGTTGAGTCTCACTCGCAGATGAGCGTTTATTGTTGTGAAAGCGGTTTTTGGCATTTCAAGAGAAAAACAAACAAAAAAAAAAAAAACCAAAAGATTAGTCAGGGCAACAGAAGAGGGATTGAGCTTTCCATCACACCGTGGTGATCAGCAAGTAGCCCCAGACATCATGACAGCACCCTCATTTTCATCAGTGGCGTAAGACAAGAGTACACCTGTAATGTCAAATCTTCCTGGAATATAAATGGAAACATATTTTAGTCACTGACCTTTATTTACTATTTATTTATGGACTCCTCTGCATAAATAGTGTGTGCAAAAGAGTTTAATATGCATTGCTGTTGGTAAAAAAGGTCACCTAACCATGACAACAGCTGTTCTGTGGCACCCTGAAGGGAATTAGTGCATCTGTAGCTCTGAAAACTTAATTTAAAATATAAAACTTGACTTCTCCTGGAGTCAATAAAGCTATTCAGAAACAAGGAAAATGGCATATATAGTCAAGAATCACATCTTAATCCTCATGTAGACTCAAACTAAAATGTGTCAGTAAATTCTCTACTGTCAACACAGCAACGCCAAATTTTACATGCCGGTGTCATCAATATTTGGACAGTTAGCTTAAACAGTGTTGGATTCTTTTTCAAACGCACGCAAGGCAAAGTTCCACCAAAGTAAAAGCTCGGATGAGTTTGTAAAATTCCAGACTCCTACTCTGAGGAAATGCATCAATCAGAAATACAAGTATAACTCTCTACTGAGCCTGGCTGATCACGACACAGCATGAGTACAAGCAATAATATTTCTTTTTGATATTTAATCACCTTCTCTAAACATTTTTTTTACTCTTTATTACACTGTCACATTTTGAAAGTGAAAAGACAACACAGGTGTCTGAAATTAACATTCTTAAGAAAACCTGAGGTTTGCTTGCTATGGATTGAAGGAAGCAAAACAAACGAACAGGTCCACAACACAGTTGGGGCCAAATTAAAGATTTTCCATTCGGTTTGTTACTGAGCAACAGGTCAAGGTGGTACTGCTCGCGACTCGTACATGCAATATTCTATGGCTAAATGGACATGTGACATGTGAAAGTGTAATCTTCAGGCATGTTCTCTCTGTGACATAACATCTTAAATGTATTCCCCAAATTTGCAAATATCTGGCACCAGTTCAATGTTGAACAAAGG
The DNA here is from genome assembly GCA_015343265.1 of Pao palembangensis. Lineage (NCBI taxonomy): Eukaryota > Metazoa > Chordata > Actinopteri > Tetraodontiformes > Tetraodontidae > Pao > Pao palembangensis. The sequence continues at coordinate 4,323,451 of CM027096.1, read as the reverse complement.
TGTCACAGTCCATCTCTCTCAAACTTAAACAGGAACAGCAAGAAACGTCAGGAAAAGCACAGCAGAAGGCAGGTGCACATCTGGGTAACAGTGCAGGGGTTTTGTGCGCACTCCTCCCATAGATGCAAAACAACCCATTCACAGTCATGTCATAATGAATTTGAGTCGGTTACTTTTCCTCACATTAGTGATGACAAACATTGAACAACACTACAACTGACAAGACACAGCAATTAAACCGTTGCCTAAAAAAACTCACCTGAGCCACACGTCAGCAGATTACAGGCCCATATCGATCCTTCCCTTCATCTCTGAAATTTCTAACCTACATTATAAGGCTATATAAATAAAGATGAACTGGACTGAATGAGCAGGAGCAGTTCTGCATCACCTCAGTGCCAGTTCGTTCCACAGTTCCACTTGTTTAACCTCTGAACAGGACTGCTAGAACCCAAGTTTGTCCCCTCTTAATATCTGATCGCGGCATTATGATCTCATTTTTGCGGTATGTGTGCATACCTGCAGCTTCCAGGACTCTCTCTCCATTATCAGAGGAAATAAAAGGCTCTTTTATAAGCAGGACCTGGTGCATTAGTGCTTTTGATTTGATTGTGGTTTGCATTTAATGGAACACAGCATTTCCTCAGACCCGTAAATGAAGTGTCTATCACTTGTTTGTGTTCTGAATTCATCAACAAGGCCTCTAATTAAACACAAACCTATAGTTTCCATTAAAAATGTCCAAATTCCTTGTGTCCGATTCCTCCATTTAATTGAAACTGAAGCATCTGGCCTTCAGATCTTTTTCCGAATGAACCTTCTGATTTTTGACATTTATAGCACCACACAATAGAAATCTAAGCCAGATGTTTGCTTGATGTTTCTTACAAATAACAAAACGCATAAAAATCAAAAGAAGGCTAAGGAAGGAAGCCACGCGATGGAGAAACACTGTTAATGTTTGCACACGGAATGTTAGCACTACGGAATGTGATTTATTTAAGAATCGTTAACTTGTGCCAATTCAAATAAATTTAAATAGGTTAGGCATATATAAAAACATCTCTGGGACATCTGTTCAGAGATCAGAGTCAAGACACTTAAAATAATTGGCCTATATATGAGCAGGACATCCTGCTTCTGCAGAATAATGAAGAAAATCAACAACTTTGTTCATGAGAAACAATCATCATCTGCAGCCAACGTGCCGAGGCTGGAAGAAAATTCACTTAAACAAATGTAAATTCGTTTTAGGCTTGTGAAAATGTTATTTTGGAGGGATTAAAAATAGGATGCAGCTAAAACTGGGAGGGTGGTGGTGGGGGCCTTCAATCACCGCTTTCACTGCATGTTTGTGTTATCTGAGCAGAGTCGGCGACTGGGAGCAAAACCTGTTTCACTACAATTTGCCTTCCCTGTTTCTTTAATCAAACGCACATTTCCCTGTCCCCTATAATAAATGTCTTTCAATAGGGTATATGACCAAAGATTTCAAAAAGCAATAATAGAGAGAAATGGATAATTCCTCCCCCCCATAAACGCACCCCACCCCCAATACACACACACACGAAATGCTCTGGGAAAAAAAAAATAAATAAAAAAAAAACTGTGTCGTCTAGTAAAATTCCATCAGCATGCACTCAAAACCCCCATAAAAACCTTTTCAATCTATATGTTAATACCATGAATTAAAATTTAATAACAAGAGATATTGAAAAGCAGACTTGAATTATACAAAAATAAATCCTGAAAGATCAGGCCCTAAAATTAGAAATTCAGGGCAGCATCCGGTCGCTGCTAAACCCTTGTAGGCTGGCAGATTAAATTTTTGATGAAAATCAAAATTGCACTGCACACTGACGCAGGCGCGGCAAACCTGGAACTATTGTGATTTATGGATTCATTAAACCCCGGGGAGTTTCACCCCCCCCCTCCCCCCCTTCCTCTTTTCACTCCGAGAAATGAGATTTGCTTTGCAGAAAATTTGTGTTTCCAGAAAAGCTACTCAGGCTCTGCTCTACCTTTAGAACGTGGTCAACAAAAAGAAGCTGTGCATAACTATAAAAAATAAACAAGCCTAATTTTCAGCGTTGTAGCAATTGAACAGCCTGATGCATTATTCATGAAGCCAATAAGGTTCATTTTTAAAAAAAGGAGGAGGCAGGGAAAACTAGAATGCACAGGTTTGGTTTTAATGCAGCAGCCCTAACCTCAGGAAAAAAGAAATCCCAGGAGGCTCATTTAAGTGAAGCCATTTTACCACATTTCCAATACGCCACAATAAAAACAGCAGAATGTTAGATGCCTGCAATATTTCCAAGAGAGGTTTGTTTAATTAAACTCACAAAAATGCAATCACACATTTAGAAGCTGAGCACCAACACAACCTGTACTCTTAATGACAATAAACACAAACGTTTTAGGCTGTGATATGATCCTTCGCTGTTCTGCGCTTATCACTGCTCACAGGAAGGAGTTTTTCCGTTTTTCCTCCCTGTCCGAAATCTCTGCTTCAAAATTCCTGTGAATCAAAGCTTTTGTTGAGCGGTGGGGGGGGTTACTGTGTTTTTCATTTCAACACTGCAACATTACACATTACCCCTGAGAACTTTAAAACTTATTACTTCAGGTATTCAGCGTATAAACATTCCGGTCGCTTTGACTGTGATCCAGCTGAATTAAAGCTGCTTTTCTAACCGAAACTGCAAAATTCTACACCCAGATTCTGCACTCAAACTGCAGAATTTCCACCATCTTTCTAAATTCAGGATATGTGAGGGTCAGCAATAAAACTCACCCACAGGAAAATGGCCTCTGCAGTTTCCCTTACATTAAAGCTAAAGCAAGCCACTCAACATGGGAAAGTGTTTGGCGTCTGCAGGATTAATATAAACAGAACATGCAGCGGTTATGATTGTTTTTCCTGCCCCCAATTTATGCTGACACGGACCTTCTTGTCCCAGTGCTCTTCATTTCAGTGCGGAGTGTTTTTTCTCTGCTCCCACATTTCCAACAAATAAAAATAATGTCCACATTGGCAAACATTTACTAATTTCTAAATAGTATTCATATAGAAAAATGGAAATAGATATTAATGTTAAAAGCTAGAATTATGCAATATTTTTTTTAACTTTTAGGGAATTAGCGAATTTTGTACATTATTTAAATGTATAAACCCTAAACTGCAAAAATACAGTTTTTTTCTTTTAAACGTGCATTCATTTCGATGAGAGGTACCTCGTACTTTTCATTCAGCAATCGTTTAAGGGTAGCATTTATTTATTTTTAAGGCTTTCCAAAACAAATCGCAGCTCAATTGAATAAAAATAACAATTCCGTCCCAAAAACTAGTCTCATTAGATTCTTTTCTTAATTTCCCCTAAAACGGCTGCCGACAGGTGGCGCCAAACGGCACCTAGATTTCAAATCCTCTTCCTCCTTAAAAATAACAATTCTGACTGTATTTTCACATGACGACAGTAACAGGCTCCGTCGTTGCTACCCGACATCAACACCAAGCCGAATGACACGGCCAAAACTCTGGTAAACAGCGCCAGAATATCAGAGGGAAGCAACTACGGATGTCTGCTCAAAATTGCTGAAAAATTCACAAAACATGGCTGCAGGAGGTTTTTGTGTTTCAGATTGTTCCTCCCCTCGTCGTCCTTCATGTTGCCACTAACGCCCGGTCCTCTCACTCCAGCTGCGCACACTGCCTTTAAACCCAGGCGGGCTAAACCCGAACTAACTCGGTTGCACATACGACTAGTTAACAGTTAACACGGAAAGTTCGTTACGGAAATTCTGTCCAAAAACACATCAACAGATTAGGTCCATCTAGGATGGAGCCCGCACCTGGTTCGGTGACAGGGACGCAGGGCAGGAAAAACCGCGGCCGGGGCTCGTTAGTTTGGTACCATGAGTGAAACTTAACACCCGCCGGTGAAATTTCCAAATTTTAAGATTTTTTTTTTTTTTTTTTTTAATCAGGAAAAAGAAAAAAGAAACAGCGTGGTGACATACCTCCAAAAACGATGCAGCTCATGCGAAACAGACTCCCTTTCCAGAAACCTTCCCTCCCAGACCAGAGGTGGCTGCACAACTGCTCCCTCCAAAAAAATAAAAATGTAAATTAGTTATGAGAAATTCCAAATGTTTAGGGGGGAAAAAAACAACCCAGCCTATTTTCTTCTCCATCCGCGAAACGCTGCGTTACATTTTGAGAGAGTAATGGCGTAATGAATCGTGAATTTACCGAGGTTACACAGTCCGCGCAAGCGCTCCCTTTTCTGCCCTGCACGAAGGGTTCTTGTCGCGGTTCGTCTTGTGAAAATTTCGTCCGCCATATACAAGGACAGATTCCGAAATTGCTGCGCCGGCCTGCATATTCGCCTACATGGAGAAAAAAAAGAAAGAAAATGGAAAAAAGTATGGGATGGAGACAGGCGGAAAAGGGGGGGGGGGGGGGTGTTGGCCGAAAATGATGTTACATGTGACGAAAGCTCCTGCGAACTACGCAGAATACTTCATCGTGCGAATACTGTAAATCTGTGTCATACAAAATCAAACACAGTTATTCAGCTGATTAGTTTAATATTCAAAACGAGTCGACTGATACTAAACATTGTAGGCCGCCTCTCAAAGTCTCTTTGCAGGTGCTTTCTAAGCGCAATCTGTCAATAGGTTAAACCGGAAATAAACAGCAATAATGCTCAATATACAACTTTTCGACATGTTCATTTTGCACAGTTGAACTCTAATTGAATCACTGGTAATTTTGAGGACGGGATGATGGCTGTCTTTATCGTGAGAGCTTGTGCTCGGGATTGTGACAAACCAGGAGAAAGGTTTTGATTGACCAACATTTTCTGTTTTTCAAAACCCGGTTGTGAGAATTAAAAATATTTTTTTCTGTCGAAATAGTTTGGGTTTTTCTATAGTTATGTATTTCTTCGAAATTGTCTTTCAAAGACAATCTTGCTGATCTACTGGTATTAAATATTTATTTGTTAGACGTTGTCCACATGACCAAACGCAGCAGCAGCAGATGCATACAGCAATACAATAAAATAAAATATACATTTTAAGAAAAACACTGGAATTTATACTTACAGGAAAGTGAACGTCATAAACTTTCATCTAAGCTTAAGATTTAAGACTAAGAAACATTTAAAATGAAGTCATCCTCCACAAAAATGGTGATTAAATTTGTCTATTATTGAATATACATATACATGACCTACAATAGGAAGGAATAGATTATCAAATGTGTCAGAAATTAGGTAATTTCTTACTTTAACCCAACTTTTTAAACTGTTTTTACACAAGAATTATACATAGTTTTATTTAATTATTCGTTCTTCTGTTGCTTACTCTAAATAACATTAATGAAGCTACCAATAAACAAAAGTTCAATAAATCAAGTTTTAAGTTCAACCTAGTAGACAGAGAGTGAAGAAGAGAGACGAGTAGGTGCAAAATGTGAAGTGCAAGTGTGACTGCAGAATCTGTATAATCACTTGTACACTTTGACATACACACGTGCGTATATGCAGTTATATTCTGCAGGGTCTTGACAATGACTTCAGTACATTCCATTTATTATTAACAGCCTGACCAGAATCTCACCCCTCACTTAACCTGATCTGACCCTGATAAGATTTGCGACCCAGCATTTGGACCATCACAGTGATTGAATTATTATATTTGGTATCTATTATCTCATCATCATAGCTTACCATGAATCATTGTTTTTTCAGGTGTCAAACATTTTGGTGTGTCCCCGTTTTATCCATTGATGGAAAACAGCATTATTAAAGTTTTGTACTGGTAATGCAAGAGGCCAAAGTTTGAGTAATTACAGTTGAACAAAGATACTGTATATCACAGTTTCACTGAATTAAAGCTGTTTAAGACCATTTTGATTTATTGAAGTCTTTGAAGAAAGGGTGCTTTTGCCAAATTGCTATAGTATATGTTATTTTTTTTTCCCCACCATTTAATGTTTCCAAGCCAAGTGTGATTTACTTTGTATCAGAATAAATGGGACATCTTTTAACATTTGTGCCTATGAAATAATAAATATTATGATGATAAATCAAGGTGCTGCTTTTCAAAATTCTCTACAGTATATCATGATGATGTCGCTCCCCCTTTGTTATGAAAACCACCTTCCAGTAATGGAATTACCATCGTATTCCATCTGGAGAGAGAATTTATTATGTGGAGTATAGGCAGATATTAATTAGGTCGGCTATCTCGTCTTATTTAAAACAACCATGATGAAAATCTGGTGGTGAACTGGTCCATTTGTAACGTTTTATACAGCTGCATATCTTTTAAAACACACTTTTCTCTTTATCTGGACAATATTTATCATATTGCTTTCGCTATGTGATAATTCTTGGACATTACTAATCAGTACGGTTAGGTTGTAATTTATTGCACGTCAAATGCAGTAATACGTTGCACTTTGACCAGGTTTTTGCTTGGATAATCCCAGCTCGCTGCCACTTGCGGTGTTTATTGTCTATGTCCAGAAGAGGGCGCCAATACACCAATAAATAATCACTTTTCTTCTGTCGAGCACTTTTCTCTCTGTCTCCCTCTCCTGGTACAATCTGGAAGTGTGCTTCCAGATTTTCAGAACAAGCATAATACCTCCTCAAATGCATCCACATTTTAATTAGTTAAGCTCATTGGCACGTATATAGTTCTACATTAGAGGTCTGCTGCTGAAGGAATATGCATTTTGAATCCAGTCACCTACAAAAGCAACCAACGTATTTACCTTAGAATATAACATAAGCTCACTAATGTATTTCTTTGGGCCAGGACACATCAATCGTTATATTACCTCAGAGCAACAAAATATGAACACTGGGTGACTTTTGTGTTGAAATTAGTTCAATAGCAGCTACATTTGAAATAAAGGCTTTAACGGTTTAAAAAGCGAGCGTTTATTAATGTTTTGTTTGTTGCATTTCTTTTTGATTGCAGAATGCTGGCTCAACATGTGTTATCACACAGCGGGGAGGATGTCACAAGACTTAGTATCCTTTCCACACAAAAATAGACCATGAAAAGAGGTTTCATGATGGCAGCGAGGTTGCACAATCTGTGTAAAAGGGAATCGTGACAGGGGGTACTCAGTGTTTGCTTCACAGAAAATGAACCAAATCCTCTGACTCATTCCAGGTAAAGTGTAAACTGGTTGATGAGAACATCTGATATATAGCCAGTAGGCCTTGTATTGGTTGGAAAGGTCCTGATTTTTCACAGCTCAGGGTTGGACTGGCCTGGCTTTAACCCACTTCTTTTATTAAAAAATAAATAAATAAATAAAAAAGTTGCAGGGAAAAAAAAAACACAGGTGAGCGAAGGAAGGGTGTTATTATTCTTCATGGCCTACTTTAGGTTTAGGAGTCAGTGGACGTTTGCTGCTGCTCTATTATTCAATGTCTTAAGCTAATTTGAAATCCTACGTAATGAAAAATTATGCAGTCTTGAATCTAGCTTGAATCTATACCTTAGTCTGATTTCCCCTGAACTGATGTATTGTTACCCTATGCTACATCACTTATCAAATTGCAAAAAAAAACAACAACAAAAAAAAAAAACCCCGATTTATGTGGGTAACAAAATCAAACTTTGACAGTATGTGTCATTTTCCCACTTTGGAACAATGTTGTCGCGCTTCCAAGAACAGCAGTAGCTCAAAAACACTGTCGTCCTTTGATTGGATCATCACATAATGGGGGAAAAAAAAGAACACATATGATGTTTATTTTTGACATTCTGAACACAAACCACACGTAGAGGACGTAGACAGAATATGTCTGCACGGACTCACAGGTCTGCTCTCATTGGCTGGACTGTGTCGACATTCATGAGCAAACAGCCAGCAGCGACAAAGACGAGGATGATGATGATGATGATGATGATGATGGCCATGATGATGTCGGTTTAGAAAATTCTAGCCTACAGGAGTTCATCCTCCACCTAACGCGGTCTGCTGGGCTGAAGAGGCACAAGTATGACGGTAATCAAGCCTTTGTTTGCTGCGTTGCCGTGGGTAATTGCAGGTTTTCGTCAAAGGGCAATCAAAGGCCTCCCAGTGTGCAATGTGTCATTAGAGGACTTGGTCAGTGATGACCCCCCCCCCCCCCCCCTCCCCCCATCCAAAATTAGATTTTTTTTTTTGTTATTTTTAAAGAGCCTGATTTGGAAACAAGCCACAGTGGACTTTGTCTCAGCATGTTTAAAGAACACTCAGATGAGGAAAACACATGTTTTCCAGAGGTTAGAGTCAACAAACACTTTATTTCAGCAGCAAAATGTGCTGTTAAAAAAAAAAGGGGCGGCGGGGGGACATTTTGAAAGATACGATAACAGCAGGCGATAACATCATGTAACCGTTGGTGGAGGCTCGTGGGACTGAACTGTTTTTCTGTGACAGACTTTAACTAACAAAGCCTATTTTCATCCAGGTGGTCATTTTCACTTTTCAGCTTCAGGCATCAGGTAATCAGAGGCTTTTGCCTGTTTTGTTCTTAGCATGTGCAAAAGCACCTAGCTTAAAGAAAAACCTATCATTGAGATTTGAGTACCTGTTTTTGGAAACGTGGCCCTGTAATTAGGAGGGTGAATTTAGCACCAACAGGTTGAAAACACTCTTAAATGTGCACGAGGAATCAAAGATTAGTCCTCTGCCCACGATGACAAAAGCTGACGAGGGCAGTGCTCTTTCCAGTGCTGATTACAGCTGTCCAAACCCGAGCTCATCATTAAGGAGTTTCAAATATGAGCTACATGCACCTTTTTTAAGGTCTAAAATAGCAATCTGTTAAACAGTTAAACAAGGCCAGTTTTCTTTGATCTAACTTCGTGCACATCAGCTTACTCGCTATCTAAGCTCAGCAAAAGACATGCAGTTTGAAGAAAAGCAAGAAAAGAAAGCTGTTTTTTAGAGCTACATACAACACTACACCCACCTCCATTCTTTAACTTCATCTCTTTGCTCCTCTCTCATTTGTCGATTTCGCTTTTATAAACAAATAGAATTTCTCCGATGAAGACAAGCTTATCTAAGGCTGATTTTATAGCAGCTGCTTACGCCATCGCTAAGTTCATCAGGTTCATCTTCACGATGTCCTCGTGTTGTTTGGAGTCTTTCATAAAGTGTTTGGATGGATGGAACAGAAGCCTGACCCGCATTTACATAACCGTTACATGTCTTATTCTACACGTTATGGTTTCCTCTTAGTCACACTCCCACTTCTTTGTATTTTCAACTGCGCGTTGGCGTCCAACGGAAAGAACAAAAACGAAATTATTTTTTAGAGATCCCCCCAAAAAAAAAAGATACTGCAGTTCAAACTGAGGCTAAGATTAACAGTTCATTCCATTCATGTCTCCAGCTCGCAGTAAACCTTTATATAATCTCCTAAAATCTCTTCTTCAGAGAAGGTCAGTGGACTCAGCTCATCCGAGCAGCAGCAGTAAGCATTCATTAGACTTGTTTTCATAGATTTTCTTCAGGAAATTATTATTTGTGCTCTTGTATTCTGCGTCTGGGACGGTGAACTACTGACTTTCTGTTTCTTCAGGAGTCATGAGTGGACCTGCTGACCGTGAAAATGAGATCACTACTTCCCCATTGTTCCTGTTAATCCAGATAAGTGGTTATTTCTGGTCTGCAGATGGAATTTTTCTCAACATATTAAATTGCCAAAATTTGTCCCAGCAGACAAATATGAAGTCAGTCCAGTTCAGGCCTTTCGGCCACTTCACTGACTGTATCCTCACAGGTCGGCTGGTTCATTACAGACTAAATTAAGAATGATTAAATTGAGTTTAGCGTGCTGAAATACTGTGACAGTGACCGACATGAGCCATCTGTCATAACTTGCTGGAACAACGGCAGGAAGCTAGCCGAGATAAGGTGACATTTGATTACGGGGCGGCCCGAGTATGAAGGAAAACAGGAGGACTTTTCTTCCGCCTGCAGAAGGCGAAGAGCATGTGCCAGAAATTGCAGATGGCGAGAGAATTCCACAGAAAAAAAGAAGCGCAGATGTGCGTTTCAAACTCATTTTAAAGCAAGCGGATGTGGACGTATGACTTCCCTCCCCGTTCCTGCAAGTCACCGTCGGGTCAATTGCCGATTGTCTCCCGCCGTCTGGAGGCCTGTGAGGAACGCGCCATGTGGTTACCCCCGTCATCCCGGAGCCGACCTTTGACCCCGCCCCTGAGAAGAGGCCGCAGCCGCAGACACCAGACGAGCAGTCTGACAGAGAATGAGGGGGCAGCTGAGGAAACAGGTGCGATCCTTGAGCCATTAATCACACGACAAAGAAAAACGTTTATGGAAAAGTTGTCATTTTTTGACTTATTTTGATGGTTTGGTGGATTTGTACGAGCGGTTGAAGGGGAACCCATGTTAGCGGACTTAAAGAAATAAAATAAATCAGAATTTGTACATCGTCCATCAGGAATGTGCTCCTCTGAGAGCAGTGTTCAAGGATAACATACACGCTAGCTTGACCTGTGCGCTGACATCATATAAATGAGGGCTCTAAAAATGGAAGCTCATTAGTGGGCTGTTATAATAGAGACAGGACATCTGAAGGACCCGCGGGGCTTTAAATTCTGTCTGTGTTGCGGGTCTGAATTCTATTAGCTCCACAGGAGGGTTCAGACCACGAGTCCCTGCCTAGTGTCACCGAGTGTCGCTGCGCTGCATCACAAGGTCGTACTGGATAATTGTGATGGAAATTCAGCCATTAGCACCAGTATGGCCAACTCACTTCATGTTAGTTCATTTCCATCGCTGATGCAGGTCCAGGATCAGAAACAGAGAGAGTGGATATTTAGGCTGAATTATGATGTAAATGATGCCATTTTAAACCAATTTGAATATCAATCAAGTATACATTATGTATTTTCTTCTTTTTTTTTAAATTAACCCCTTGAAAAAATGGTCAGAGTAACCTCCTTTACTGGATCTGGGTGTGAAAGTTTAGGGTGACTTTTGAAGGCTAAAGAAAGAATTTGCACTGAGCAGCTGAAATAATTGTTTTGTTCTGGAGAAACACTTGAGTCTGAGTCACCGTTGGTAGAAGGATGCTACTTCTCGTCTGCGCGCATCCTCATTTCTATTCATGCCACTTTTTTTTTTTTTTTTTAAATTAGCACCATCTTAGCCGCTGCCTCATTCATCCCTGTTGTGTAATATTTGTGTCCTCAAAAAAAATGCCCTTTGTGTATTAGCGCTGTATTGTTCTTACATCCTTTTTGTCCTGATCGCAGCCTGCGTCCTTCATCTATTCACTCCCTCGCTCAGCTTGTCCTGGTCGTGGAGGACTGGAGCCCGTCCTGTTGTGAACAGGACAGAGGCCAGCAGGCCAATACAGGGAGGGTAATAGACTGCACACAGCCTGGTCATTATTATTATTTTACATCGTCACCTTCTGGCTCTTATCTCCCACATCAGATAAATCTCATCTCATCTAGCCAGCCAGCCTCCTTCCTCCTCTCAGAATGAGGACGGTGATGAAAGCGAGTGAAAACGATATTCTCATCCCTGCTTCCATCAGCACCGGCACAGATGTATCGTCTCGTCTAAGAGTCGCTACAGTTAGCTGCAAATCGCTCCAGCTGGTTGGGTGTTGACTGAAGGAAGCAGAGGTCCATTTTCCACATTAGCCGCTCTGTGTGTCATTAGATGATGGTCTCCTGCGGGACTGTCCAGATTGGCTGCAGAGTCGTGCACTGATTACAGAGAGGAAGGCAGCAGGCCTTGCTGTTTGCTGCTGTGGCACTGGGAATACTTTTTTCTGCAGCAAAAAAAACAAAACAAAAACAAAACAGACACACAGTCTGGGACAAAAGTTGCAGGATTAGAGGCAGCTGCTTTAAAAGCTAAAGTCAGGGACACCTGCAAATGTTACGCACTCCAAACCTCTTGAAATAGGTTTACAGAGCCAAGTTTGGTCATCCCTGAAGCCTTATTGTGCTCCCTCTTTCCATCTTTCGTTTATGGGACTTTGTTTTCTCCTTTCTCAGCAAACACCCGTATTATGTGGAATTACGTAATGCAGGTGAATGGACTCTGGGAGCAGAGGACTGTCCAGCAGTGACGTGAATGCGCATCAAAATCTCTATTTCTGGTTCATGCGATTCACCTTTTTTAAACTCAATCAAAATATCTCTATGGATTTGTAATAAAACAGCAAGTCACATCCTTTGTCTTCCTGCATATTTGTGGGTTTAAGCATCATGTCGTATATCTTTTTGTTTCCCCGCCCGCAGCTAAAAATAGACATCAAATAACCATAATGGAAGAGTCGTCCTGTCACGAGAGCATCAAATCCAGATGTGCACACAGCCATAAACACACGCTCGAGCACTCATGAGAATTAGCAGGTCGATCGTTGCATCATCTCTCGTCATCACACCTCACCGACTGCCCGCACGGTGGATTATGCTAAATCTAAATTAAACGTGAGCGCTCAGTGAAATGACCTAGATGGGGTTTTTTTTTGTTTTGTTTTGTTTTTTTTAAAGGCTTCCAGTCAATGTTTTACTCATGAATGATGGAGATTAAAGTGTTTGTCTCCTCTCTTTTCCCACCACCGGTACTCTAAATAAGCATTTGTGGGGGGGTTTTTTTTGGGTTGTTTTTTTTTTTTTTTTTTTTTTCTCTGAGCTCTCATGTGACAGGATACTCAGGACTTCATTCTTTAGAGCATTTTTTTTTTTTTTTGGTTGAGTTCTGCACCACGTTAAGAAACAACTAGCTCCATGTTCCTCCTTTCCTTATTTCTATTGACGTCATTGTGTTGGGCTATTGATTATGCACGCTTGCAGCATTTACAGTAGCAGCAGGGGAAATCTCTCAGTGGAGTCATTTACCTTCCCCGCAGCACTACCTTTGTCTCCAATTCTCAAAGCCACTTTTAAAGAAAGTCATAAGCAGGTTAGTCACAGTGTGACGCAGCGCTAGGGTATTGATTCCACCTATTAGGCCTGCTGGGTCTTTTGTTTTTCTTGGTTTTGAAAAATCAAAACAAGCATAATTGTGCGCTGCTGCAGAACTCGGAGAGGCATCGATTACTTTAGGTCAGGAAGTTTTGGGCTGCCGTGACTGGTCTGTTTACGTAGATCTCGTGATTAGCGGTTTACTCGTCCTGTGTTTGGGAGAGGGCGCAAACAATCATGTCTATCTCTCGTAACATCGGCTCAAGCAGAAAAGAGTCTGTCCGCTGATGCAAGAAACGCGCCCGTCAGGAAACCGCAGATGAGTGTGCCATCCAATGGCCTGGTAGTCGCAGTGATTAATCACTTCCTGTTCCCTGACTCAACGCACTCAAAGGCCTCGGTCATTATTTCCAAAGTGGAAAATTATCACCTTGAATATACAAATGGACTGCAGGAAAAAAAAAAAAAAAAGCTCGTGATTTCTGTAAGAGATCACATAACCCACATAACCCAGACAATCAGGTGATGTGCGCTTGTAGTCGTGTTCCTTTATCTGGAGAAGCTGACCTAACTTGGTCAGTGCTAAATGGAAATTAGCTAAATTAAATGATTTCATTGATCTCTGAAGCAACAGGCTATTTCGTAAGAAATGTTGTTCAAAAAATTTGAGCTTATGCAAGGACCAGATGGACTTCCGGCTAACCTCAATAATTTCATTAGATATTTTTAGGCCTGACTATTCAGTTCAGCAGATTGTGAGTTACTTCCCAGCCCCGCTGACGAGGAGATGGAGGAGGAAACTGTGCCTGTCACAATATTATTCTAGGCGGATGACATTTCGAAGGGAAGGAATAATAATACCTGTGAGTTTCAACTGGTAAGCCACAGTCAAGGCAATGAGGTTGCGTAACTGCAAATTAGATTAAAAATCATCCCGTCTCCGTCAGCAGCTTTCACAACTTTCCACGTTTTGAGCAATGCCTCTTTTAATGCTTGGAAGGGAAAGTGAACATTACAGGAAGATCCTTTTTGTAACACCGCTCTCTCAGATATGCGATTTCCTGCAACGTTTACGTGCCAGTAAATGCCTCTTCTCTCCTTTCCTTTATGTTTTCAGAGCTCTGAACTGTAATCCATGTAAATTAAATTGGACTTACCTTTGAGTCTGGTCCTTCTAAACACATCTCGGAATTTTTTTATTTATTGATTTATTATTTTTTGGCGGTATATTTAGTGGCTTAAGTTGCATATAGGGCTCTGATACCACTCGGGAGGAGAGGCTGCTCTGTCTCTGGTTCCTGTTTTCTAATTTTACATGAGGGGAAAGGAGATGAAGAGTTTCCGGAGTGTTTCCTGACAGATCAGGCCCTGGTTGCTAAGACACTAATGGAAAGCCAGGGGCTGAAGGAATGGCAGGAGGGAGTCACTGCCTGTGGAGCAAAACAGGGAGAAAATTAAATATGAAATGATTACATAATAATCTACCTTTACATTACTTTGGGACATTACTGATAGGATTAATCTCTGCACATTCGGAATACCAATCGATTAATTCTCAATCCCACACTGCCCTTTATTGGCTATTTATGACTCATAGACTCGTAGATCATCAACCAGACACGATAATCATCCATTCTCATTCTCCAAGAGTGGGATGCGACACTCAGCAGCCGTTATTATTGTCATTCTGAGTGTGTTTTAGATTACAGCACAGCCGTCTCATCAGCATTCATGAGTGTATTCCGACTGTTTCTTCAAACACGACACTTACATAATTGTCTAAATCTGTGTCACAGCTCAGAGAAATGATTGAAGGATGAGTAGCAGCGTTGCTTACGCATTACTTGGTGCTCCCGATGCCTATTTCGACCTGTGATGTCAGCAGCCAAATACAAATCCGATACAGATTTTATGATTTTTTTTTTCTTTTAAGATAAAAAATAAATAATTGGCACTATGAGGCATTTTTTTCACCTCACCAAACTCTCAGATGAACCTTTCCTCCATTTCCATCCAGAGTGGGTGAATGTGGGTCCTGTGCTGCAAACCTGGCATTAACTGCTGCGGTGTTAGGTAACGTGTGTGTGGGCGAGGGCGGAAACATGTGTTCCTGTTAGGTTTAGCGTGATGAAGCGAATCTGCAGTCAGGGCTTCCCATGACATTTGTAGAAAGACGACAGAGACGAGCTTTTGTTAGTTTTTTTTTCTTTAATTTTTGTCACAGATATGCCACCACCGCCACTACCACCACCACTACCCCACCCTTGAGCAGGAATTTATTTTTTTCCAAAAAAGCTACAATATTGCACATACAAGATAATTTTTTTTAGAGGGAAATGAGTTTGAGCCTCTGTTTAGTTAACAATATCCAATCTGACACTTTGACTAATGCATGTATATATGCACGGAGTCATGAAGGGGGATTTTAGCACACAAGCAGGAACTTTACAGAGCGTTTATAAGAGAGGCCGCAGACAGTGGAAAATCGGAGTCATGTCACTAAAGGAGGACTGTTATTTTGTTGAATTTGATGCGACTCCACCATACATCACAGCAGAGGTGCTTTACACTGATGTGATTTACACACTCCAGACTGCCCTTTGCAGCGCCACGGCTGCTTTTTTAGACAGACAGAAGTTTGTGGGAGACCTGAAACAACCACGAAGGCTTTACATCCCTGCAATCTCTCAGACCGCAGGGACACAACATCTGAGACAGGAATAGAACCGGAGGAAGTGAAAGCAGCAGCATGGTGGAAAAAGTAATTTCTCATGCCTGCTATTGTAGAATCAAAGGCACTCATTCTGTCACCGTCCAACCACCAGCCAAATAAAGTCTGAAAAGTCCCGTTTTAACAGGGAAGTGATGTTTGAGTGACCTCAAAGTGCTGCCTGTGGACAGCACCATTGTTTAAAAAAAAAAAAAAAAAGAAAAAAAAAGAAGAGGCTCATACTTGTACATGTGCCTGTTTCTGGTGATGTAACTAAACTGAGAACAGAGGACTGAGGGAGTCACAAAGGTCTGAGAAGTCAAACCGCACATCAGCTGTCATTGACTATTCCAGGAAGGCTGAAGAATAAATGCTCAAATCACAGAAAAACTGAATGGGACTGCAGAGCCAGCAAAGCTTAATGTTTACTGTTTTGTTTTAAATTTACAATCTAAAATTCCCCACTTCTTTTCAAGCCGGAAACATTTTTAGAGTCAAAAGAAAAACAACTCTTTAGACAATTGTCAAATTTATGGTTTTCCTGTCCAAAAAAAAAAAAAAAAAAAAAAAATCAGCATTTAGAGAAATATATATCCCCAGGATATGGATGGAAGCCATCAGCGTGGAATGTGTCCAGCTCTCCACTCCACCTACACAAGTACAGTAAAGCCGCTGTGGCGATGAGATCAACAAGCGCTTCTTTTCTGGCTTCTGTGAAATCTGAAATAGCAGCAACATGTCTGTGATGCTCTTTCCATTCATGCAATGGCTCAAAGTTGATGCCGCGGCTCAGATTTGGCTCCAAGCTTGCAGAAAAAAAAAACGGCATTGCGCCACGTCGAATGTCAGTTTTCGATGGTGTTTTCGCTGTGTGATTCTTTTTGATTAGCCAGGCTGTTTTGAGGCGTTTGGCATAAGAGGGGATTTGAAGAGAAAATGATGTTTTCGTGTTAGTGCAAAATGGCCAAATTCCCCTTTTGCTGAAAATCCCTCCATTTCTTGTCTATTTTTACGCTGAGCAAACAGTCCATTTTTCACCAGTGTGTAAATGCTCCATCAAATTAGTGGCATCCAATCACAGGATGTGGACAAAAGCCAAGAGTGGATAGCTGTTTACATGTCAGCCTCTGATCCTACGCTGATCTCAGCTCCTCCAGCAATGCCCCCACTACCGCGGCCACCCTGGAGGATGACACAGGCAGGAAGGGGAAACAAGTCATCTGTTTGCCAGCCGGCGTCCTGCCCAAACTAGTCCATGCAAAAGCTACACCCTTCCAGAGATGAAGCAATGTTGAGATGTTTGGCAGCACGAAGTCTGCATGATCCCCTAAAAATAGGAAAAAGCTAAATACCACCAGAATGTGGGTTTATTTTTTTCTTTACTGTCAGAACTTCCAAACCACAGGAATCAATATTTCATTAGTATTTTTGTTTTAAAGGTAATGCTGCACAACACAAGTCTTTAAAAAAGCTCAACTTGTTACACTTTTTTCCTGAGTATATTTATAACAGTGACTTTTATTTGGCATGGTGTTTTTTCACTATTGCTTATTTTTGAGTTTTGGAAAAAAATCCATTTGCTAGAGGAGAGAAGAAAAAAATGATAATTCTGCAGCATCATAAAATGCTTATTATTGCGACTTGTAGAAAACAAAATAAACTCTCTTTCCCTGGACTATTCAATAAGGAAAAGTCTGCACCCAAATTGCAACAGCTACCAACCTCATACGTATGTCCAGTTGTTAATTTCAACAGCTAAAGTGCCGCTTGCACAACCGGTTAGCGTTTATTTATAAAAAGCTGAGCTAATAGAGGCTACAGCTGGCAGAGCCACACTGTAGACGACCTGAACCACAGACAGCACCTGGAACAATTACCAGCTCTGCAGATACACCCCTCAGTTCTCCTTCAGTCACTTGCACAGACACAGCTGACTCACGAGAGCGAACCAGACTGAGTCACCGCCCACGTCAACGCGTCAAGATCTTCAGATTGTGTAATGTGCTTCAAGATTAAACTCCAGCCTGCATGGGTTCACTTAATTAGTTTTACAGTATTTCTCGTAACATTTTGACGTGAAAAAAGCTTTTTGCACTGGAAGAAGATGCTAAGATAATATGTGTGGGTGTATCTCTTCTGTGTATTTATGGTCCATTGAGCTTTAACAAATTAAGTCAGGAAATGGAAAAGTGTGACGAGGGAAACATGTTCAGCTGCCTGTGCGATATGTTGCGTGACCAAGTCACTGTGACAAAGAAATGGAAAACGGCTAAATCATGCACGGCACGATACCTGCACAGGCAGCGCAGCTCACATAATCTACATGTAAGCCAGGTATTGAGCTGTATACGTAAGGTGAGAGCGTGTGTGAGATGTGTGTATGCCTCCGATCAGTAGATATGGGATGTTTGTGCGCGTTCAGCATCATGGAGTCATCAGTGGAGTCGAAATGACTGTAAATTTGCCATTTTGTTTTCTTTGATATGCCTTGTCTGAACATGCAGAAGCTGCACTGTGAAGCTAACTTGCTTTATTGATGTAAATGGGCGTCATCTGGAGGAAGCAGTGGCCCTTAATTTCTGGATGATAGATTAGGATTATAGCCATTTAGCTCGTGGAAGGCTACTGACCTGTGGACTGTGGGAGGGAACCAAAACCCGCATACTCTGAATTTGAAGAGGAATTGGCTTTAAGTCCAAGCATGAGTCCCATTCTGGGCTTCCAACTGTGGAATATTTAGTCTTAAATGACCTCTTAGCAAGTATAAATAAACACCAAAAATAAAATCAAGTTAAACAGAAACAGAGAGGGCAGACAAACATTTTTTTTTTTAAGAGAATCCATCTCCTGAGGGGAGCCTGCTGAGGATCAGATGATCTGAATTCCTACAGTGATTTGAGACTTGAACGGAATTTCTATTTAAAGATGGTTAAAAGAGCAAAAAGCTTCCATCTCAGCGGATATCAGCGTAGCCGCTTTGCAGACCCACCAAAATGGTAAATCCATGTCAGCTTCCATCAAGACAGCTGAAATCCTGCTTATTTGAGCTTCCCTGCAGCCTCCCTGCACTCAAATTAATCCAGAGCCATGCGGCAGGAGAGCACAGATGAGTAAATTCGACCTCATCCGACCAGGTTAAGAGGTGACGTACGTTTTCCTCTTTTTACAGCTTATCTGTAGTGCTTTCTACGTTGCTTGAAGATTTCCCAGTTTCCTTGACAACAGAGATGTCTTCCAGAGAGGTGAAACTGGGCTTTTATTCTGCGGGTGGAACAATTCTCTTTCTTATTTTTATCTCGCGACAGCTCAGAGCTGCACAAGGTCAGTGTCACACCAGCACAAGGCCATTATTTCCAGCAGCTCTTCCAGGAAACCATCCTGTTTGAGCTATAAATCCATGAGGGGAGAGAAAACAAATTGTTACATGTATGAATTGTCTCTATTTCACAGTCTTCGGGGGTAGGGAAATTTCTTGCAGGGGATTTCGCAGTCACAGACGCTCTGGCGTCATCTTCCACAGTCACGGATCATCGTCATTCCAGCAATTACGCCTCCCTTTTCTTCCGGTTTTCCTTTTTTTTCTTCTTCTTCTCAATTAGCCTAGAGATTTTTCCACTCCATTTATGCCCGATGCATTGGAAAGAAAAATCAGCAAAAATCTCAGCTGCAATCAAACATGGGTCAAACTGGCTTTTGATGCCGCCTTTGCCTGACATCACGGGACTGATTCATTTCCGTTGTTTCACCCCCACCTCACTCACACACACACACACACACACACACACACACACACACACACACACACACTCATTAATGTCTCATAAAGGCTCATTGCTGCCAATTAACATACAATAGACGGAGCAAAGCTCAGGAGGAGGAAACACTGTCACAAATGTGCAGGAAAATCTCATCACACAAGGATGAAATTACACCTTATTTACAAGCGCAACAACTGGTGTGGAACCAGTCACTAAAGAGATTTTTAAAGATACAATTTCCACCCATCCCCAGTGACGATGGGTGGGGTGGCTGACAAATGATTATCTCCCTTTCTGCTTTAGTGTATCTGTGACACATTTCTTTTTTCCGGAATAAAGCAAATTTTTGTGGACATTTTTAATGGTGAGTGGGGTATCCTATTATTGAAGCTTAACACCAGAGGACTCACATTCATCATTTATAGAGTTTTATTGTGCACAACCAAGGGCTTTCTTTTTATTTTGATGAAGCAGTTTTCTCTAAAGAATGTGTGATCTTTTTCCTTTTTGAGATTAGCGTCTTGATGGTTTTTGGACAAAAAAACATAAGGAAAAACCTCAAGTTTAACGGTTAAAAAAGGAAACAAATATGTGAGCAATGTGAAATTAAACTGAAAGTAACTTGGAAAGAGACAAAAAGGCAACATGTGCTTTTCAGGTGTTGGTCTTCCGCCAGATAAAACCAACTGGGTGGCGGTTTTGGGATATTAATGTGAAGTATAAAGAATCTGTAATTTATCAAATCCTGACATTAAAAAAACGAGTTGCCGTCACACGCATTTAATCCTGATTTGAGTCTTGTGGAAACAAATTAGCTTAAATGTGACAAAACACATTTAAGCACATAAAATGGGTGTGAAACGGATAAATAGCATAATAAAACCTGCCTAACAGCAGTCACTCAGAACGTCTTTAAAGGTAACGCTCTGCCCGTGCTGCTCTGTCTGTGAGTTTATAACAAGATGGCCACCAGCTTTCACTGTATCTTACAACTGTCTGGAGTTGATAAAGACCGCGTTTAGTTAGTCTATTTTTGGAACCTATCAGTGGTTAGGAAAGAACCAGACTGGATCACTACACTGATATCCCAAACAGTATGCTGAGTAGAGGAAAGAAAAGTTGCAGGGATCTCACACAGGTAAATACACAAAGAGGGAGAATGTGATTGGACGGACACAACTGTACCACGTTAGGGGAGGGCTCGCTAACGGCACACAGGTGAGAGACGTAAAGGTCATCAGCAGCCTGGTCCTGCTCAAGGTTTTTGTGGTTTTGTGGGGTTTTTTTGTGGTTCTTGTTAACAGCGAATTTTGGCTCTGGTTTCTGTAAACAAACCATCTTGACTGTAACAGACACTGTATAAATAAAGTTGACTTGAATTAAATTTAACTTTATTCAAACCACATGAAATGATATGAGAAATACTACTTGACCTTAAAAAAAAAACAAACTTAAAAACAATGATAGCAATGGAAGAAGATGAAGGAATAAATAAGTAAGATGCTGAAAAAAATGACAAAATTCTCAAACCAGACATGACTGAACATTTCCTTCAGTGGAGGTAATTATTCAGATTTAATGGTCTGGAAAAAAAACTCCACACATTTATCATGTTCGGAATCAAATCCATGTGAGGCGACGCTGCAACACATCTGACTCTTTTCTTTTCTTGGGGAAATTTCAGTGAAACTAGAAGATGCAGACACGGTTACAGGCCTAAAAATAAACACAATTGCATGCACTCGTCAGGATTTTTATTCTGTAGAGCCACCGCGAGTTGAAAGCCTGGGCCGATCTGAGAATTAAGGATTAAATCAAGGCTTAAGAGGCGTGACTGCTGCACACAGAGATGAGAGACCAGAGGGGAACTCCTGCTGAATTCACCATGACTGTCTGTTTGGGCCTTGTGAGTGTTAAAAATAGGAGTCAAATGCATAATTTTATGGCTTTTTTATTCCTGCTTGAGGTCATCTGATGGAGGCATGAAGGAAAAGGAATGTTATAAATGGGGCTTTTCTAGACCTTCCAGAAGCTTCCGCCTCTCCACAAACCCCAAATTGTGTTTTATAAAGTTAATCCATGATATCATATTGCCTAAACACTTGTGCTAAACTTAAAAAAAATCTCTATTTTAAGACCACAAGAGTCCTTCAGAGCTGTCCAAGGAGAGAATGTTTTATCTCAGCATACATGACATGCTCAGTATCTCTGCACAACAGAGCACAGCATTAAATTGTGTCCTTCAAGATAAAAGTACAACTTGTTCCATATCCTGGTGACAAAAATTCCGAGAGCTCGTCACATTGAGGGGACAGTTTGGTGCAGGGGAACGGTACGGAAAATGTGAGTCTTTTGGCAGCCGTGCAAAGGCCGAGTTTGAAAACAATGACAGACGCTGTGATATAGTTAAGACATTACAGAGGAAGGAAACCTGAACAAAAAGGATTTGGGAAAGGAGCCCGGCTGGAATCGGAGACCATATTGTAGGACATTTAATACGAATGTTTGGGGGAGAGAAAAAAAAAAAAAAACACAAGCGCTGGACTCTGAGGACAAAGACGTGGTGAGCAGGGAGGAAACAGGCCCAGAGATAAAGAGACCGACGACAATCCCAAAAAGAAACCGTGTCTGTCAAAGCAGATGGCAGCTGGTTAAGAAGATTAGGCTGTTACTACTGTTTCCAACAGTCTCGATGGAGCTCTGCAAACAGACGCAAATACAAACACACACATATAGACACACACTTCAGCTGCTTCCTCACATTCGTCCCAAACATCGCATCTCTCTCTCTCACACACACACACACACACACACACACACTTGTTTTTAGAACATGACCAGGGTCAGGACACGTCTGTCTGACCATGCCAGACTGCTTCAGCCACAGTTTCCCATTGCTGACAGTCCAAGTTCGGCCCACGCCTTTCTTCAGCTTGTCCGGCTGCATTTATTTTATTTTAGTTTTTATCCCCCGAGCACCTTCTTTGAAGAAGGGTTTTCATGTCCCACCACGTCCAAACATGAGTGAGGACAAACTGTTTAAAAAATTTATATTTTATGAGGAATATGCACCAGTAGCAACAGTTTGACTTTGAAGATGAATGACGCTATAACAGCAAGAAGGGACAATTTTCACATCTTATTGTCTCATCTTGTCAATTCTTGCTGCACTTCGTTATCGATTCTCCTTATCTTATCTTATCTTATCTTATCTTATCTTTGTGCAGGTGATATCTGGTGGGCGATGGTATGGTGTAAATAAAAATCCAAAGCCAGACACACGTTCCTTCATCAGTCGGGTGGTTTATTTATCATTAGCAATGACACCATGTACTCTACTGTTTGGAGTTGCTAGAATATGAGATGCATTTTGAATTGTAAACAGTGAAAATGATCAGATGCTTTTCAGAAAACTCGTTATATAAGCGGTGTATGACCAGGGAAACGAGTGGATCCAACCCACCCTTGCTTACCGTGTTTATTTTTTGTTTTTTTAACAATACATGTCATCTTATAGTTTTGAGTCTCCTATATTTACATAGACACAGCTGGCTCACATTCATCACCAGCAGAGACATTTTTTATTATTATTTTTTATTATTTTTAATGTGTTATCACATACTTTTCTTAAAGAATTATATTTACAACCATAACAGCCCCGGCTGCCTGCTGCTGGGGTTAATACACAGTTAGAATCACTTGGTTAGATTTCAATAAACTACTTGCTGTTTCTTGAAAGTTTGCATTTTTTTTTTAATTCGACCTTATAGCTCTACATTGTTTTTCCTCCTCTTAACAAATTAAGTTAATACAGAGCTCAAGCCTTTCGTCTTTCCCCATAAAAGTTGAAAATTATCTAAATCAATGAACAAAAAGACATCATAATAAAATAAAAAATAGAAAAAAAAATATTGCACTTAAAAGTTCAGGACAGCATTGGACCTGTTTGGTGGTAAAGAAGAAGAGTGAGAGCTTTTAGCTGAGTGCTTTAGAGGAGACGAAGGTGCCTGCAGGAGCATCCAGCAAGGTCATCTAAATAAATAGGCAATTTTGTTTTCTACAACGTGAAGCTTTTTTCTTTTAAAACCTCTGAATAGGAAACAAGCAAATGCTTTGAGTATTGCTCCAGAGAACTACGGAGTGCAGGTTGCAGCCCTAAAGCATATAAAAACAGTGAGTGTGTAGAAAAACAGAAACAGCTGAGGAGATAAACCAAGCTGGAACCGGTCGTGATAATGTCCTGAGAACGCATCCTCGGTTAGTCCACGATGAGCTACAACGTTAAAGGAAATGTCTTGGCTGCGCAGGTTTGTTTAGGGTGTGTCTTCTTGAGTTTTCATTCCACGTTGGAAGCTGTCTTTGGAGACAGTAAGTCTTTTTTTTGTTTGTTTTCCTTTACTGGCTTGAATGCGACTTATGGGTGCTTTTTATTTTTACATGAGAGTGACACATCTGTGTCTCATCACAGCTCCAGTCCATTCTGCAGCTTTGTCTTTTGTATTTTTTTTTTCCCCCTTGCCGTCCCAGTCGACTGCTCACAGTATCTTTCCGAAGTGGGATGAGATGAGAGGAAAGCTGTTTAAAGAGGCTTGGAGAGTGATGCAGGTGTTTGACAGAAGCGTTAGCGTTCTTTTGCACATCGTTGTGTTTGTTGCTCCCTTCCCCCTGTTGGAAAAAAAAAAAAAAAAAACGCACAAAAAAAGGACTTTGTGTTGTACCGACAGCTCTGAAGTGGCTTCACGGGAGAACGGGATGGAGGAAAAGCGGGAGTTAAGGTAAAAAGTGACAAAACAGTACCGGACTGTCTTCATGTCTGCTGGGTTTTCTTCGATAAAAACCCTTCTTTGTATATCACTAAAACCGAAAACACAACACAAAAAAATAAGACAGTGATTAGACAAAATGTCCAGCTCCTGCTCCGGCCACAGTTCGCGGGCTTCCGCGTTTTGAGTCACACCCGCCCATTCGTCCATTCATTAATCACCCCATTCATTCACCCATCCATCCATTCACCCAGTAACTGTGTAAACTACATTCCTTTGCAGTGCCACTGCTTTGCTGCG
This sequence comes from Pao palembangensis, assembly GCA_015343265.1. Lineage (NCBI taxonomy): Eukaryota > Metazoa > Chordata > Actinopteri > Tetraodontiformes > Tetraodontidae > Pao > Pao palembangensis. The sequence continues at coordinate 4,298,939 of CM027096.1, read as the reverse complement.
TCCTCAAGCCACAACGTGGATGAAAAAGAAAATCATAGTGGACGGGATAACGGACACACACTAAGAAAATTAAAAAATGGCATACGAGGAACGTCACATCCTACCCTCCTTCAACCCCCCCGCCCCCCACTGCTTCTGTAGCTTTCTGTACTTTATCCATCATCAGTGTTCTGTTTTTTTGTTTTTGTTCTGGTCTTTTATGATGAGGACGAGGTCGAGGTGGAGCTGGGCTTTTTTTGGCTGATTAAGTCCGAGTAGAGTTCTGAGCGCAGGAACCGGGGATATGAGTCCTTTTCCATCAGCCCGTATATCCGCCTCTGAGCTAGGTCGAAGCAGGAGCGCGTCACATTCTGCAGGTTGTCCTTGGTGTGATCTCTGGTGTAGGAATCCAGGTTCACCTGTGGAGAGATAACCGGGAGAAGTGAGCCACGGGAAAAGAAGAAGCGGAAGCGCCGTGCAAGACTTTTCTGGGATATTCCCACTAACCTCTTTGCAGGACTGGATGGCGATGTATTCCGCAAAGATTTTCTTGGCTTTTGAGGCCATCTTGGACTGTGACTTGATCTTCTTGTATTCCTCACATGCTAGCCAGAATTCCAGATTCTCCTCACTGAACTCCGTGCGCAGGAAAGCTCTGAAGGCTGCCAGACCATCTGAGGGAGGAGGAAAAACAAGAGGAGAGTTGACTAGAGTGCCATGGCAACCACTCCTTGGAGTCTCAACGCCTGGAATAACTCTGCGATGAGCGTTTTTTTTTTTTTTCCCTTTTTTTTTTTTTGAGTAATGTGGCTGGAATAAAATGACACATTAAAAACACAGCGCGTTTTCAAGGTCTTTACGCGATCCTCCTGACTCAGTCTTTCCACACCGTTCAGCATGGCAACCCCCCGAAACACACACACACACACACACACATGCATGAAGAATGACATTACTGTTCCGGTGTCGGGGGTTAAGGGCCAGCCGTGGCACTTTTTAAGATCGAGTCGAGTTAATGATTTGCGAAAGAAGGCATCCACAGCAAAGAATGGCAGGAAGCCACGTCCACCCACTGCTACCATTTGCACCTTTCCATTCCCATGAATCACCCGTGCTGATCAGCCCCAAGTATGCAGCCTCTCATCTCTTACCTCATTCTCCTGAGCAGGAATGAGGTAAGAGGTGGAAGAGGGGGAAATGAGGAATGAGGAACAGATGTAGCTTTGGCTCGGCATTGACGCGCTGAATTCCCAAGTCTTAAATATAAATGATGATTTACAGGTAGCCAGAAGAGCCACACGCTTGCAGGTAGAGCATGCACCCTGGGGAGGGATGTGTGGGGATTAAAAAAATAAATAAATTGCCGCAATACACAACAGGTCCTGCATCTATATGTGTAATCCGTGTCCCAGCATATGCATAATTCCCTTCCCCAGCACCACATTAAGCACAAAACACATTATTCGAGCAAAAAAGCAAATGCTACACAATGACAAAAGAGGGAAATCTTTTAAAGTTACTTACATTTGTGAGTCAGGAGCTTATCAAGCGAGTCCCCCCACTTCAGTGCTTCCTCGGGGGTGGGCCTGCAGATAAAAGCAGAGCGGTTCTTTAACAAGCCCATCTCAGCCAGGTTTCTCATTGTGTGACCCATCCGCAGAAGTTCGGTCTCTGCTGGATGGATAAGCTGAACGTCTGGAAGCAGGTATGCCCTCTCCCTTCCTTTGCTCCCCTCCACTTTGTGTCTATTTGTTTCCCCCCCTCGCATTCGCTCCTGCCTTGCAGAGCCACGACAACCCTGAGAGTCTATCTGCTCCGGGCTGGTTGGGGGGGAGGCTTTTATAATCTTACTGAATGGGCCTAGGCAGGAGGGGAGGGGCTCTGGCAGACCAATGAGCAGCTTGTTGTCAGGTTTGGAGACCTCCCTCCCAGTTAAATCTGTATTGGTCTGCCCCCTACTGCCTCTCATCCTTCCTAAACTGCTACGCGGCGCGTCTCTTCAGTTATCTCCTCACGCTCAATATAATCCACAGCTGAGGCCTCATTTGAGCGAATTTTAGGCAGCTTTACAGCTTTACATCAATTTTGGTCACATTTTGTAGCATCTTAGCAGAGCCTACATTATGAATACTGTTTGTTACGCTTAATAAATCACCTACATGACGACGGTGAGGCTAATATACGGATTAGATTTTGTGAAATATTGTTTTAAATTAATCCAGACTACCCTTTCTCCTGATGCGCCAATGGTAAATATTCTTTTTTTTTTTTTACATACATTCCACAAGCCCCCACCAGTGTCATTGCCCTGGTCTCTGGCTTCTAAGGCCGGGTCATCACCAGTTGTGACGAGAAACGATCCGGAATGCAGCCACACACAAACACCCCCCCCCCCCCCACACACACACACACACACACACACACACACACACACACACTGCCAGGAAGTGGCCACTTACTTGACTGACTTCATGGATTTGTCTATCTTGCCAGCTGGATTGCTTCCTGGAGACTCGTTCCTCCTCCGTAGGAAACCCAGTCGATTCTTCATGTCTTTGGCCCTGAGTGACAGAGAGGGAAAGAGGGCAAGAGGAGAGGTGGATGTGTGTGAAGAAGAAAGGCAAGGATGGGGAAAGTTGGAATATGGATAAACAAATGAGTGAAAGGGAAAGAAGGGGGAAAAACACAGGGGGAAAGTTGATTGAGCCCAAATCCAAAGTGAAACAGTCCAACACCTGAGAATCATCAGATAAGTTCCCCGGTAAATCCAATCCACATGAAATCAAACCAACAGATGCCTGAAGAGTAAAAATAAAAGTACATTTTAGTCGTCTGGTCAATGCAATTTTTCCAAGACGGCCGGTGTAACGCTTCCTATCCTCGCCGCTTGTCAGCGGAACACCTATGACAGTCCTTCCCGTGGATGCGTCCCTGGCTGGTACCTGAACAGGGACTGAACGGATGTGCAAGAGGAGGAGGAGAGAGATTCAGTTCTCACTCCTCTCTTTCATCACGCCATTCTTGGTGTGCCCACAGGGTGTGCTGCAAGGAGCTGATCTAGGCCCCAGCACAAAGTCTTCAAACCCTACGCTGTGTCATCAAAAAAAAAAAACCTTCCCCACAATGCCCATCTCAAACGTTTAACCCCTCTTTATAAAAACTCACCCTCCCGACACCCCCACACACACATCCACACGAGGAGCCTCACACCTGACAGTCTCTACAGGCTAATTCTGCGCATTCCCACAATCCCAAGGTACCTGTCCTGGCTTTTCCCGACCTGAAGAACGTGCTGCCTCAGTGGGACGTGACCTCACTCAACACCCATTTCCTGAGTCCCTGCTTTTGATTTCCACTGTGGATTGGGTTGGCCCGCTAATGATGCAGCGTGAGCGCGACGGCTCTAATCACTGCAAGCTGCCCCCCCGCCGTGCTCTGCCCCCCGGGAGTGCACGTCCACCCCAAATTTGGAAACACTGCCTCCAGTAAGAGACATGACAGGCGATGCACAGACATCTGCAGGGTAGCACAATACTGTACGTGATACCAAGATGGCGGCTTCACTGGTACTCGATGCTAGTCACAGCTGTTGGAAAACGTCCCTTGTCCAGCAACACCATTGGGGGGCAGTAATGTATGCATGCGTATTCCACGTTTAGCTCACTAATTTGTTGCTGTGGAAACCTACAGGTACACAGTAAAGCTCAATACATTACATAACAGGAAGACAGCTGAATACATTCTTCAAAATTCAAGCCCATGTCTGCTAACACCAAGAGCAACTGCAACAGGCTAATATCTGCGACATTTGAATGCACATATATGAGGAAAGGCATGATATAAAGTGAAAAAAGAAACCCTGAAGAATACAGGAATGTACACACCCGCTGACTGGTGGACAGATGACTCATCCATTGATTAAATGTAAGTGAGAGGTTTGAGGAGAGCTCGGGGCTCTTTGTCATGGAAACAACAGAGCATTCGCACTCAGAACACACAACTGCCACATTAGCTGTTAAATAAACCCATAACATCTGAGCAGGATTCGTTAGATTCTTCTATTTTTAGACTGAGCTGGAAGAAATTAGGCCTTAAGCTCAGCATGTGTTCACTCAAAGAAAGCCTCGCTAGCACAGGAGAACAAACCTATAAATGAATACTTTCCTTTTAAAGCAGAAAATGTTTCCCAATAAATTTTTTATTATTTACTGTATGTCTGGACCTGTATGGTCATGATGCAACAGTAACTGTGACTTTAAATGTATGTTTCTATCCTGCCACCATGTGGGTGTTGCCTGATATTGCATATATTTTAGCCATATAGCAGCATAGATGGATGCAATATGATGTGTAGACACTCAAATCACCACGCAGCCACCTTTTTTTTTCTTTTTTTTTTTTTGACTAAACAGGCTGACTCAATTCTCAATGTTAGATGAGGGAAGCTGCCATCTCAGCAGTCACCTGCACTTTCCTGATGCAAGAAAAGCAACATACAAACATTGACCAAAGACACACAGCTACGTCAACTTGACCTTTCAGCAAAAACAAGCCAAACAGTCATGAATTCATGCCCCTCTTTTGCATCTCTGCTCTTTATGTGCTAACAGCCTGTATAACTGTATTCAACGTTGGGTCTTATAGTATCTCCGGTCTCCAGCTGAGCTATCTGACAGCTTCCCAGCTCTAAAAAAAATTAGTAATGTGCTGCATTCCATGACCCATGTGCTTATTACCCCAATCTACTAAAACAGCGGCACATGCTCTGTGGAGGATTATAAAGTTGTGATGTAAAATGCTGCCACTCAAATATGTACGTTATACACCCCTACCCTGAGAGTGCTAAATACAGCATGTGTTTGCCGCACTAGCATCAACACAAGGCTGAATGTCTGCAAGTGTTTGCTAATGGAACAGAGGACCTTATGTGTTGGACTGAGGGGACAAGAGGTCTTTAGTTCCGTAATTATCTGCAGGTTTCTGTACTCTTTATTCCCTCTCTGCTTGGCTCACATTAGATACGCTAATAGTGTCCCGTTGGCTATTCCTGGTGTTCAGAAAAGTAGGCCATACTCTGAGGGAAAGACTCTGGGAGCGCATGGGGGAGAGCTGTAGACTGATAAACTGTAGATCACAAAACCATACGAGCACGAGTCAAATGAAATCATTTGTATCCCATTTATACGCAGTGGAGCCTGAGCTCTGTCATCTGAGGCACAACACTGGTCTGAGAACAGCAGAGGTGAGCAAAGTTCACATCTTCCATCCATGTTGTTGCTATATTTGGGGAACGTATGGATGCAGCACAAAATATACAATATCTGGCAGCTATAATGGATGCTTGCATGCTTTTTCCACAGTCAAAACATTCCAGGAAACATGCACCAAAACACGGCACGCAACAATCCTTCCTAGAAGATCTCTTGAAACAGGGAATTGTCCTATTTTGTGCGTAAAAATAACTCTCTCATTCACCGTCTCCCTCAATCAAGACAAAAATAGGAACGCCATTTCTGAGCAGGCTCACCTTCCTGGGCACAAAAACCACATGAGTGACCCTAATTCTAAATCCAGGCTGCATATAATGGGAAGAAAAGGGCAGCCTTAAGTTAGAAGTGAGAGCGTCTTCCTCCGAAATAGTTCACCCTCCCGAGGCCGAGATGATGAGATGCAAGTGGAGGTCTCAGCTTTCCGCTGTCTCTCTATAAACGTCGATCATCGCAGAGTCAAAGATCAGACGAATCCTTTTACACACACACACACACACACGCGCGGCGCGCGCGCGCGCACACACACACACACACACACGCCTGCCTGTCTCCGTCATTCTTACCTTTCAAGGTATTTCTCTGAGAAATCAACCATGGTGGGGAACATGGGTGCCGGGTTGTGTGCAGGATCTCTTTGCGCAGGTCCAAATTTGACTGCATGTAGGCGTGTGTCGGGCTCGCTCGCGCTCGTGGTCCAGGGTTTTGTCTAACAGTCGCATTCCTCTAAACCCTGAGAGGCTCTAGTGGAACTTAATATAGTCCCAGGGGTCCAGCGAAGGCGGACCTGTGACTTGCCACATCACTGCACCGTGTTTAGAAGAAGACACCTCGACTGCTTCCATTGGAGTCGAGGTGGGAGCTTCGGGATGCTGTAATTGACTTTCTAACCAGTTAAATAGTGGGTGGTGGTCTGGAATCCATGAAGATGAGCTGTGGTCAAGCTCACCCATGAGAAATTGTGTTTTATTCAATCACACACACTATAGCGAAGGAAAAAAAAAAACATGTTATATCTACCCAAACTGTCAGGATGATTTGAGGAATACAGAACCGCATTAGAGTAAGACAGGATCACTGTGGTGCTGTGCAACTCTGAAATCTGCCTGAAGCTAGCTACAAAATGCCATGCTGCATTATGGGAAATGCAGGCACAGGACGAGTGAGGCCAACACTAGCCAACTTGCACTACACACAAACAGCTAAAATGTGACCTTTTATATCTATCATAAATACAAACCATCTACTTCTTGCCTTCAATTTATAGCAGAGGTTTGAGGTTTGAATATAACACCAAAGTTAGTTGGAATAGACATAAATCAGAACTGTGAGGTCATGTTTTTGCACATGTGACTCTTTACTCTGCAGGTTTATGGCTTTATTATGCCAGTTTGAAGGGCACTGAGTGAGACAACAAAGGGACCGGAGCCGTCAATGGACCCATTGCTTGGAGGGGAAAAAAAAGAAGAAAAACACCTGGAGACAAAAGGCGAAGAAGGAAACAGCTGTGCTGAAACCAGATTCAGTATCGCAGGACCTAAGAAAATGTGTGTCTTGCTCTCAGTCCTCTGTGGGGGAACAGGGAGTAAATTTCAAAGGTGAGAGACCTAATAGCCCATCAGAATGAGTTGTTGAGCCAAAACAGGTTTCCATTTACCACACTGTTGGTATTTAAGATGTGTATTGGGAAGCCTTTCATTTAAACGACCCGTCATTAAGCCAGATAACAACTGCAAACCGAGCAGACGACAACAGAACGCCTCCTTCAGGCTTTGTAAGCTGCAAGATGTGGATGTCAGATACTATCATCTGCAGAACTACTTGTTCCATAGGCACTCTCTCTGTCTGTATGTAACATATCACCTCCAAACATATGTAGGGAATAATTTAATTTTCGTCATGGATGGCCAACAGCGATTTCTATCCGTATCAGTATCATATTACATTTGCATTCCTCTGAGTTACACGCAGAGGTTGAAGGGCGTATTTATCCAAGTGACAATATGAGTAGATTATTGCCCCAGTATTGGTTTTCAGGGCTGCATAATGAAAATGAGCTGAAAATAGGTCCCGAACACTGGAGAAAGAAGCAATAACAGGCTCGTGACAGCCATCATGCTGGAAACAAAGACTGCAAAGATGGAGGACAAGCACATGAACGTCCACCCATCAGGGTCAGACAGGTCAGGAGCAACAAACATCAGATTTGTAGGCAAACAGCCGTCTGTGAAGCAGGAAATCACCAGACAAATGCAGGATTTGATTCAGCTTGTCAAATCAAATAAAGGCATCAATAAATGCTTCTGATTGGCTGAAACAATAAAGCAGAAGCAACGTGCTGTGGAATTTTAATCACTTCATCTCCTGGGTAAAGAAACAGCCTAGGAAAAATACCAGCCTGCACAGATGAATCAGCCGGAGAGCGGCGTTTATTGCCCTAAAGTGAAACGTGCTTTCATGATGATGGACGGCGGTGCGAACAGAGACAGCTGACGAAGCACACGGGGCACGTGAAGCGGGCAAACAAAAACAGCAGCCTCGGTGTGCACACCTTATTCCCACACTGCTGGGACGCACACATGGTCCCACACTTGTCAGGACTAAACTACTGGGAGACCAGTGTTTGACGACAAGATGTGAGCCAAAAAAACCTGCATCAAACTTAATAGGATAAAAATTAAAAGGGTTTTTTTTAATGTCCTCGGTCAAATAACGCCTTCTCCTGACTGCAGCACTAGTTTGTCTGCAGTTTAATCAAGGTTAAAAGAGGGCGTGAAATGTTCCCCTTTGATGGGGCCTACATCTTGATTAAATTAGCATGACAATAAACGCAGATTGAAACCAGAAGAAGTGGCAAATGCTTCAGTAATTACAAGAACTCAGCTTCCTCTCCTTTCCTCACTTTCCCACGCACGATAATGACTCAGTTCCAAACCTCAGAATCTGCACAGAGCGAAACAACAAACGAGGCCGAGCCTGAATACTCACAAGTTCTTGGATTTCTTCTTCTTCGTTCCTTCGGGGCCAACCTCGCAGCTGCAGGGGGATCCGGTGCTCAGCTGGGGGGAGAGGAAGAAGGGGAGACACTGCATCATCCACCCTCAACACAGAAAGGGGCCGAGGCGGCCTGACACGGTTAGCTTTGGCAGCTAATGACAGTCTTGGAGCTAATTAGCCCACGGAGCGTCCGGTTCAGCCATTCAATCAATAGCAGCAGTCCATATTCCCAGATGTGTGTCTCTGAATCCTGCTGGAAAAATCTGGGTGTTTGACTGTGGCGTGCTGTCAGCGTGTTAAAGAAGTAAAACACCAATAATTCCACAAGTAAAAACAGTAAAAGACCACAACTGTTGTTTCTGTCGGCCTCCAACTGTGCCCCATATTTGAAGTGTTGGAGGCCAGACCCCGGGTTTCACGTTACACTTTCTGCCAACCCGCCGCTTTGATTGGTTAAGAGTAGAAAGGAAGTGGCTCTGGGGTGGGGAAGGGGTCAATCTCCTCTAATCTGATGGCTCTAAATAATGAGCCATTGTATTACAGGAACACATAGTTGAGTCCGAGTTAGATACCAGCTGGTAACACGTGGCCTGTGTGGGACCCGGACCTTCGGACTGAGGTCTGGGGCAGTTTGGCTGACCTTCGCGACTTCAGGGGGCTACTACGAGTTTAAAAGTCAGCTCACTGACAGTTAACAGTTAAACGAGTTTCTCATTGTGTGAGAGCAGCAGTTTGAATTCAGACGTGTGATAAATGGGAAAAATCCAGCCCTTTGCCGACACCAATCAAACCTGTCTCCATTCCACCAGTCTGACCACAGCTGCTGTTCCCAGTGAGCTGCGTAACATTTCTATGGCCACGTGTGGTGTAAACTGTGAGTCAAGAGGAGCAATCCTTGCGGAATTTGCTTGACATTTTGGGAAAGCAAGCCATGAAATATACGCCCCTTTTCTGAGATGATGATTGATAACAGCTGTTTCTATTCTTTTCACTATGCTAAAAATATCCAGCATGCAGAGAGATATGACAACCTCTGGCAAAGGTGTGGATGTGTGTGTGTGTGTGTGTGTGTATGTGTGTGTGTGTCTGCGCTGCCCCACTTGTGAAGGAATTCAGAGCAAATGTGTGTACCTCCATTGTGTTTGTGGCTCTGTTATTGTATTTAGACAATAAAGTCGAGTCCCTTAAGAGCCCATGCACAGGAGCTAATATCCTGCTGCACTTTTTTTGTTTTTGCACTGTTGCCAAACCTGGTCAATACATCAACCATTTTTAGCTACTGAAATGACTGATAACTGCAAAAAAAAAAAAAGCAGAAAACAGGACGTGACTCACGTGCTGGTGCCATGAAACGGGACTAAATTTAGAGGAACAGAATTCCAAAAAGCATCTCTTTGTTGTGGCCATTTCCTCTGCGGCTCGTAATGTGTTAAATCTTGATCAAACGTCAGCAGGATTTTATCACATGACACATCTTTTTCTTTTTAAAAAACCATCACTAATCTGATTTCATGCATCTTTCATTAATGTTTAATGGTAATTTCTCGCCTCATGGTGAATTTGCCTCAGGCCTTGATGGTTATTTGTAATAATAACTTTGCCTCTAATCCCTCATGCCTGCATGCAGATTAGAGAATATCTGCACAATCCTCCTCTGCCGTAACTCTTCTCAACGTTGGGTTCAGAGTCTGTAAGTGGAGGAGGCGCAGACGCACTCTGAGCTTGAATAATGTCACAGTTGACGGGGAAAGGTGAGCGGGTGCGTGTTATGTAGGAGGCGACTAAAAATAAAGAAACTAGAAGCAAGAAGTGTTGTTTGATGGGGGCGAGACCCAAAGGGGCTATTTGGGGGGGTTATTATCGCTGATTTGAGTGGCTTGGCATAGCTTTCTAAGCTAACGACGTGTTGTATCGATGCTGAATTAGCACATGTGCGACATATGGTGGTGGGAGACCATTTTAGCAGGCATTTTCAGACTTGTAATTGAAGTTCACAACACTCTACTAAGCACTAATACTGTTGTACTGCTTTTTTAGTATACGCAGCGCCACAAAGCTTCCATGTCATGGGCAAGAACCAGGACGAACACACAGGAAATCTAATCAGTAAGCTTCAAACGGAATGATCCCAGCCCATGTGGAGCCATCAGCCACATTGTGTGTTTGAGCACGTTAAAACATTAGCATTGTTGCGGACCCACCAGGATGGGACTAATCAAGGCCAATCAGCTGAGCAAAATAATGACTTAATCACCGCCGCTGTTCCGCTCGCTGCCTGCATGTAAAGAGCGTGCGCTCATTCGCGCCTGCCTGCAATGTTCCAGCGGGATGTTTCACATCAATACACAAGCGGGGAAATGTGTTTGCTGAGGCCAGAGCTTGCCGATTAGCCGGCCGGATACCAGTGTACGACAATAATGTCGAGCGTGCAGCCCACTGGTACAGAGCACTACTGACATGAGCAGGACTCAGAAAGCTACTGCTAAATACAGCCAATAAAAGAAAGCCACATTTGTAAAGGAGATTATTATTATCTAAATGACCTGCATGTTTCTGAAACTATAGGTGTGTTTAAGCTGCACCAATTGATAAAGGATCTACTGTTGAATGAGCTAAAATAACAGAACCATTCCTAACTTTCAGTGTGTTTCTTTGAGAGCTTTCAAACATTAAGACCCAACCTGGGCCCCATACAAAACACACAGAGTGTGGAAAGGGCCAGCGAAGCATAGAAGTCTGAGCCTTTTCTAAAAATAACACCGTTGCGTGCACGTGCGTGTGCATGTAACTGCACACAGGGGTCTAAATGAACGACAGTGAGAGGAAAAACAGTCAAACTGCCAAAGACCACACAAAAATAGTCCCCCCTGAGGGCTGCAGATAACCGGCCTCCACGTGCGCGTCAGACGTGTTTTGACCTACAGTCCGGTGTATGTTTACATGCACATGTGAAGACAATAAAAATAACATTTTCTGGTTTCAAGCCCAGAGAGGATCAGTGAAGCAGGTTTCGTAGTAACACCAGAATGAGAAATGGCGTCTGCGCTAACAATTAGCCGCAGGAGCGTTAAGATTCCGCCGGCCTGAAACCTCAGAGCTGCAGAAACGGAACTCTGTGTATTTTCCCACCGTTTCAATCCCTTTTTCCTCATCCCCACCACCAGACACATTGTTTGAAAACAAATTGACAGGCTGGTGTCTGAACAATGTTGCGGGACCCAAACAGCCTCCTCCTCCTCCTCGTCCGCAGAGGGCAGATGTGGATTAGACCCCCGTTTCCTGACATTGTGCGCCACTGCCGTCTGTGTCACATCCCATTCGGGTTTGGGAAGTGATGCAACGTTGCATTTTAAGCCTTAGTGACTTTGAGTGAAGAAGGAACATTTAAATTCAAAGAAAAAGGCCTCTGGGAGAGGACAGGCCGCGATACTTCACGCAAGTCCAGGCTGATTTGAACATTATTTGATTTCTTTAAATGTTTTTCATTTGCCATCTGCGTGGGTCTTTGCATGCAGCAACAAAATGTTAACTGGGACCAGTCAGTATAGGATTAAATTGATTTGATGGCTTAGACAAGTTGTGACTGTCCAATTGCACTCTGAAACTGAGGTATTTGTAGCTGTTATTTTACTTCCCAGGAGTCTGAGTTCCTGTATAAATACAGAACCATGTAGAGAGCAAAAAAAAAAACAAGTTATAATAGTCTGTTATTGTTCTTCTATCTGCCAGTGTTAACTGTGCTGTTATAAGAGGTATTAGCGAAGCAAGCAAACGACTGACAAAGCTTGTTTTCAGAGACACTCGAAACCATTTCTGGCCAAATAAATGAAGGAGAACACACACACACACACAGACACACACACACCCACACACACACACATACACACACATTCTCTCTCACTGAGTGGCCCCTGAGGACACAATGTAGGCTTTATAAAGGCCAGGATATAAAACAAGATATCAAGCTTGTTTTATTTTTTTTATTTTATTTTATTTTTTTATGAAAGGTACAAACTGCTCCGTACGCAGAGAATCCTGAGGGAAATGTTACAAACCATTCACTTTTACTTAGTGGGGACGCCACAATTTCAATGCCATCAAATCCAAATATGGAGTTAGTGTTTACCGAGGATCAGAGATGGACGTCAGTGCTTTTCCCTGTATGTGTCGTTAGCTGAATCGGAGCTTAAGGAAAACATTCCCAGTGTGTTTTACGATGGTCTTTAATGCGGAATTGCATAGCTTCTATCATTTCACGTGGTTTTGTTCATTGTTCTAATTTCTGTCAGGAAATGTGCTTCCAACATTACGAACAAAAGGAAACTTCTGGGTGAAATATGTCTGAAGTTATCGTTTGCGTGATCAGTCTGTGTGTGTGGGAATCATTTGGCTGAGGCACACAACTTCAAAGGACTGTTTGAGGGTTAAGACGTGGTTTTAAGACATGGTCAGGGGTCAGGGGTTACGGAGTTAGTTGGGCTGGTTGAGGCTAGGGTCTATGAAAGTCCCCACGAAGATAAAAATGTGAGGAGTGTGTGTGTGTGTGTGTGTGTGTGTGTGTGTGCTATCTGTCGCCGCACAGAGATGCCTGCATCGTGTAGAACTTCTTCCCATGTCACGAGACGGTAATTTGGAAACCATTTTGCTTCTGGATCTCCTGACTTCCGTCAAGATGAAAAGTCGTGATTCCGATCACATCATTCGTGTTAAATTAAAACGGATCAAGCATGGCCGCTTCCTCCAGTTGCATAAAAGCAGGATTTCTGGGGATTTGACGCTAACGCTAACACATCAGGACTGACGTGCAACAGCAAGGTGACACAAACGTTAACGGAAAAATGAGGATTGGTGGAGCTTCCATCAGCCATGATGAGTCGGGGCATGTTGTCACCGGTGCACTGTAGGCGTGTACCAGATGCTCAACATTAATATCGCACCCGTTTAGCTGCTCGGATTACGCCGTTCTTAGCAAACACATGGCAAACAGCTGTCGCAACCAACCTCAGAGGACTCATGAGCAACACACTCGCACCAGGCGATTGCCATGAAGCAGACAGGAAACGTGTGGGAATTGTGACCGGACACTCATTCCAGCTATGCAGAGTGACATAACCACTGTCTGTGTGCCATCACAGCTATCGAGTCATGTGACACGAAGTCTGCGGTGCTAGAATCTGGAAAAAGAAGAGGACTTTGTTGGAAAAGGAACCACGATGAGAGCAAATTTCCACTGTGCTGAACCCTCTTTCGCTTGTTCCCAGTCCTGTAATCGGCCAGATAGAACCGAGAACAAGAACACAACTGTTCTCTGTACCCTAAAGGACCAGTGCCAAAGAGTGGGACGATACGGATCACTTGTTTAAGCACCGTTCCCAAAACTGGCTGGAAACGCAGTTCAGGTACAGACCGTTCCTGCTCCTCAGGCCGCACAGCGGGGAGCTCTACGTGGAGCTCTCTGTAATGCCAGGCAGCCATCTGGAAGGTGCAACCACAACAAAGTTCCGGTTTCTAGGAAAGCAGAGCGACAGCATGAGACGTACGACCGCGGCTGGAGGGACTGGAGAGAAGAATGCTGCGAGTGAGATTCCAAATCTGGCAGCCAGAGAAGGATGCATGCACGCGCTTGCACACACACACGTTCTCACATTTCTATCTCTGTGGGGCCTTTCATAGACATAATACATTACCCTAACCCTAACCATCCCAACCAACCTGCTAACCCTGACCCAAACCCAATGCTAACCTCAACCGTAAAACCACAACTTAACCCTCAAACAGTCCTTTCAACTTGTGGGGCCAAAATGGCCACTTTGCAAACATGGTCCCACTTTGCTGGTAGAAATAGTAAAGGTGAGAACACACGCGTGTGTCCGCGGACACACACACACACATAAACCCTCATGAAAGTACACAGGACGCAGTATTGATGAAATATGCGCTGGCCTCTCTGCGGAGCAACAGCACTAATGCATCTGGACAATGTGCAGCCTTTTTCCACCTCGAGTCCCAGTTACAATAAAACGAAACCAACCGTGCCAAACGTGCCGCTGCCGTCTCTGCCACGTGCACACTTTTACCATAGACACAGGCTCTGAAATGAAAAATTCAAACGGAAACAGATGCATAAATCAAAGGCATGAAAGTGTATTGCTAATGGCTACAAATTACTAAAGAGTACGGGTCCTTAGCGAGGGCTTCTACAGGGAACTTTTACCATAGACACAGGCTCTGAAGTACACAGGCTCATGCAGTACATGTGTGTTCACGACTGTGAGCTGGTAAAATGTTGAATAATTTAACCCTTTCACATACACCTTGGTACACATAATGTGAGATTGGACTAAATAACTAAATAGCATTATACGAGCAGTGTGTGAGTGGCTTTTACTGCTGGAAATGCAGAACATTTGGGTTTTTTGGGTTCTGCACTGATGTGGGCCACATGGCTGGGACGCACACGCTGTTCTCCTCTTATCTATCCGATTGTAGCCTTTATACTTCAGAATGCTGGGAGGACTGACACGATCTGATCTCCCAGATCTGGATATTGCTTCTAAAAATGGTGGAAAATCACCATCGAGGTGAAGGTGATATTTACTCCATTCAGTTGCTCGAACTGGTGTTTCTTAGTGGAAAAAGAGAGGCTAGAACCGTAATCCTCTTCTGTATGTCATGGCTGTGCTGCATAAAAGTGTTTCTTGTTCTCTTAAACCTGGAGCCCAAAGCTCAGATGGATCCTGAGAAAATCCCCGGAGGAATGCGTCCTGTCACCGAGAGCCTTTACAGTGATGGAAGAATAAACGTCTGCGTGAGGACACAAGAAACGACCTCTCGGCGTTTATGTAACCTGTTCTCGATGCATCCAAAATACCGCCATGGTAACGGCCGCTGTAAACACACTCACACACATGCCATTATAAACAAGGGGCCCCTCTGGATCTTCTCTGGGATGAGTGGGGAGGCTCTGGGGCAGACGACAGCATCCAAACACGGGTCTGACTGAGCGCAGGAGGACGGGTCTGCCGACACATGCTAACAGCCGTGGCATCACAGCACCACAGGCGCTGGTCCAAGCAGGAACAACTAATATTTCAATATGTAATTTTTGCAAGTTTGTAATTGACAAGGTCAGGGGTCAATGTAAAGAAAATAAAAAGGGCTTATTTTAAGAGGGAAAGGACAATAAGCTGACGATATTACTGTTTATCAAAGTTGCTCAACTGCCCCTGGATTTTGCCTTTCTATCAGCGCGGACGCTATCCTTCAAACTGCCATATCTCTGTCTGTTTGCAACCCAGAAAAAAGTGTGAATAACATCTAATACAAACACACAAAAAGAAAAAAAAAATCAGTGGATGAATTCTTTCAAAATAAAGTTAAAAGTTAATCCCAGAGTTAATCCCATGAGCGGCAGTTAAACTGTTATTTTCCAGAAGAGGGATATTTAGATTTATTCAATTATTGTGATGGATTACGGAACAGAAGTCGCTGACCTGACTGGCTTTTGAAAATCCACTCAGAATTCATTTCTCCAAGCAGCAAACTCGCTGGTCTGCAGTCAAATCCCATTGTTCTTCTCACAAAAGTGGA
This sequence comes from Pao palembangensis, assembly GCA_015343265.1. Lineage (NCBI taxonomy): Eukaryota > Metazoa > Chordata > Actinopteri > Tetraodontiformes > Tetraodontidae > Pao > Pao palembangensis. The sequence goes on along the minus strand of CM027096.1, from coordinate 4,283,106 downwards.
AACCTTTAAATGCCACGTCTGAGCCAATATTTTTTGCATGAATCAAATCAGAAAAGAGTCGAAAACAAAAGAAATTCTGAACGATGTAAACTGTATAAATGTAGTTGTAATCCAGCCTGTTCCTTTCACATTTCAGATTTCAGCCCTGGAGAACCTGGTGTCCACCTGTGCACCAAACGTGAATAAAAGAGCTTCTTTGCCCAGAATTCTGCTCACACTACGTAAGGGTCACAGTCTCGATTCTGGTTTCAGATTTTGACAAAATGAGCCATGAAAGGAGGAGGTAGCCCTCCGGTGGATTCCTGGTAGTCTAAAACTGTTTCCACGAAACCCAAATAAAGTTCATTCAGTTTTATCAGCCCATGGCAATCTCTGTGTGACACATGCACTTTAAGAGCATGTTGAGGAAATACTGGGAATGGACACAATTCAATATATGAATAATAAAACAAACTTTATTGCTTGATTTCTATATGTTAGCATCATTCACTGTCAACATCATTCACTGTTAGCATCAGTTCACTCTGTGGGGTTGAAGCTGCTGGTTTTATTTAAAATGATAAATTAATTTGCAGCGCTGCAATTTTGAACATGTAATTTATTCTTAGTTAAAAGCTGTTAAGATTAAATTTAGTCTGGACCATTAATTTTGCTGTGCTGTAGCCTAAAGGTGCCTTTGAGTCGAGATGCTGCGATTATGTGAGCCGATATTAACTAAAGATAATTGCGGATGTTGTTATTTTAGTCAGGGGAAAATGCCTAGCGTTCTGGTTTAGCTGTCCCTACATGAGTGCATATAAGCCTCGCCCTTCACTTCAGTGCGCTTACTAATGTGCTAACTTGATTCAGAGTCCTGCCACGCCTCATGTGAACTCGTGATACATCGCAGGAATGTAAATCATCCAAACCAAAATATTAACATCATCTTCAAAGCTATGCAAACGCAGCCGGTCCAGATCTGAAACACCCCAGGACCTGTAAACAAGATATTTGGCCCACTTTGGCCAAAATCATCCGTCTCTGATCCCATTTGTGGACCCTGAGCGGCTGTTTGGCTGATTTGTGGGTTTGAACCAAGATGAGAGTTTGATTAAAAAGTCTTATTGGAAAACACAGGCAGGAATTTGTCGTGATTTAAGCCTTTTTTTGGCTGTCAAGCCATTTTTATTTCCGGCTGTCTTAAGCGCTAATGTGAGTGCAAGCGGAACGGTTCATCTCATTTTTGGGTTCATAATAAATTTAGCGATGCATTTCAGTAGTGCTGGTTTAATAGTTATAAAAGTTAAAAAAGAGAAGAAAATAAGTTACTGCTGTACGTCACTGCCGTTTGACAGCAGAGTTATCAGCTTGGGGTGGTTCGTATTATTACGAGCACGGACGTCTGTGTATTTTAGCCACAGGTCTGGCAGAAATAACAAACTCAGATTATTTCTCTTGTCGGCTGCTCTCAGGGTTTCTCCCCGGGCCGATGAGAGAACACTCAAGATATTGAGTGAGTTGAAAAGGTGTGGAAAGAATACACTTGTGCTCATAAAGGACAAGTAAAGGCTGCATGGAGAGGAAAAGGAGAGCTTTTCTCTTCATGCAGTCTATAATGCACATATATTTGATCACATATTCACACAAAAAAAAAAACAATATAATTTTATTTTTATGTTACTGATTTTTAAACCCCTGACTCAGATTTTATTGTCTTTTTCCTTCAGCAGACAATTTAAATGTCATGAGTAACCAGAGTGTGTGCTGGCTCATGAATACACATGACACGCTCTGAGGGTCAGAAGTCAGGCACATGCTGAGAGGCATCTTTGTTCGGTACCTTAAGATGGCACCACGTGCAGGGATTAAAGAGGACCTGACAGATCATTTTAAATAATGGAAACATAAGACCCCTGAGGAAAAGTGTCCATGATGCCGATAGGTGGTGAAATTATCCTCGAATCTGCCAAGACAAATACGCTCCTGCCTCGTCTGCTGCATTCCTCCTCTCCTCCGCTCACACTCACTGCCATTTAAGGCTGCCGAGTGTACTGACAGACCTGAGGCCAGAGAGACAGAAAAAGAGCAGCGCTCCTGATACGCTTCAATGACAGAGTGCTCACTTGATCACCTCTATCATTTGTGTATCATTAAGTCTATGGGATGTCTCTGCAGCTCCAGAATTACTGCCACTGTCTCGTTTTGGTTTTCTCCCCATTTCTCTTCCTGACAGTTATTGTAAAACTGATGACAAAGACACACAGGTGAGCGACTCAAACTGCTATAAATAATGTCAACAGGCCAAAAATCACCATAGAAACAACAAACTGCCTGCATCAGAGTTAAAATGCTCTTCTAAGTAGATGAGGAATTAAATTATTTGAAAGAAAAGACAAATTTAAGTTATTAGTCAAGAAATGCTGGGAAATGATGGGACGTTGGTTCCTAGTCCACTCTGACGCATGTTGCCCTCTGCTGGACAACAAAAGTAACTACTACCTGCACTCTAAAGGCACATCTAAAACTAGACAGGTCAGTTCTTATTCATATTTTTCACAATCACAATAACAAGTATCTATACTATTTTATAAGGATATTTTAACATTTTACAAAACTATTACATTAATGGATCACAGGGTTTAGGTTTCTTTCTTTTATTTATTTATTTAAATATTCCATTTGTCTTTGATGAATCCGTGCACTTGCTCATTTGTGCCACTTGGGGTCGCCCTTTTACAGAAAGAAAATTTGGTGAAACTTGAGTCTAAGCTCCTGATTTCTTTTGTAGGGGGATGAGGCAGAAGCGATGGATTTTATTCTTAAATTAGATAGAATATGTTGTGCTACTGTGTTGTTTTTGTGTCAATGTCTGATCATTCAAAACACAAACTAAGAATTGTCATCAAAACTGAAACTGTGTTTTAAAAATGACACTTCCAACTATTTTCTCTAGCCTACATTCTGCTGGAGCTGCTTACCTTCCTCCCGGAGAACAGCATACACAGTTGATGCATGGAGCCTCCATTTTTGGTCAGCTCTTTCTTCAGGGTTTTTGGAGACGGGAGCGTCCAGCCTCCCTTGTTATGCGCTCCTCCAGCCTCCAGACAGTTGATGGCGTTGTCAGAGGTAAAGCAGGGTGTGCGGGGGTCCTGCAGCAGACTCCCCTCGCTGTGGGTGCGCCTGCGGAGGGAGTTCTGGACACTGAGCCGGCCTCCGCCATGCTTCTCACAGGTGGTGCCCTCCACCATGCTGCGGCGCTTGCTGTCGCTCCGCTGCAGGTAGGCATCGTCGCTCTCGTCGTCCTCCTCCTCGTCTTCTTCCTCTGACTCTTCGTCTTCGTCATCATCATCGTACTCTTCTTCATCTGTGTTGGGGGAGGAGAGGGCATCGGCGCTGAAGGAGCGATCCAGGCGCAGCTCAGGGATAACAAACGAAGAAGAGGAAGAAGACGGGGGAGCGTTGGTGTCAGGGGGCTCAGAAGCGTTGTCCTCGTCTGTGTTTGACACCACCAGGTTCAGATTGATGTCTCCTTCATTCCTCTCTCCTTCCACTTGCTCTTTCGCTGCTTTCTCCTCTTCCTCACTGTCTGGGCTCTTTCTGCTGACCATGTACACACCCTCCTCCTCTTCATCGTTCTCCCCTTTCCTGCACTCCCCATCTCTTACCTCCCTCCAGATCTCCATCTCCTCTACACTCTTGGAGTCCTCCCCCTCGGTGGAAGGAGGTGGTGTCGGAGGCACCCGATGTCGCTCCCCTGATCCCACCAGGCCTCCCAGGGGCAAGTAAATCTCATCCAAAGGGGTGAGGGGCTCCGACGGGTGAGGACTACCCAGGGTGGGTGGCTCGGACGGACTGGAGGGGTACAGGCTGCTCTCCTCACCCTCTGAGTTGCGGGGGGGCAGGTGGAGGCACACACCTCCTCGACCTCCTGCTACTCCTCCGAGCTCGCACGACGAGGCATCCACCTTCGGCTCCAGCATCTGAAGACAGAAGAAAGGAAAACAGATGGAGGAGAATCAGTCTACATGTACCTTCAACAGACCCTGTGTACGGCCAAGACCTGAAAAGTCAGCCCTGATGGGCAGATTTATTGTTCATGTCACGAGCTAATCAACTTATTACAACTATTCCATTAGCGGTTATTGAATTTGATCTTTGACCTTTAATCTGTTGTAGATTCTGGTGTGACCGAGCAGTAACGTCAGGAGCGCGGTGGATGACATTTATGTGGATGGAGAAGGTCGCCCTGTTTGAGAGCTGGGAGAGGCTGAATACAACATCATAAAACAGCATGCCAGTATGCCCCCATCAGCCATCCTGGCTGACTGTTTCTATGATTTCAACAGCCTGCAAATATCTCTGCTGATACACCTTTCAGCAGTCCAAATACTGATGAAGATGGCAGTCACCCTCCAAACAAACAAAACAAGAACTGCGATGTGAATGAAGCATTTAAAAGCCATATAAACGTGAAATAATCCCCACTCTTCCTCCCCAGCTCTTCTCAAAAGGGCCTCTTTGTGCTGGTCAAGATATCCCATGACGACAGCCTGCAGTCACAAGACGCGCTGCCGTAATTGGAAATAATGCTGCCTCCTCTTAGACGGCTCTCATGACAGTCCTCTGTGACCATTAGTATCCTCACATCCTCTTGTCTTGTGTGTTTCCTCTGAACAGAAATCAGCGTTTTTCTGTCACACACTCAAACCGTGTATTTAAGGCTGTTTAGACTCTAAACTTCGGATGGACGTATGACAGTTCCAACGAAATCCTAAATATAAAACCCACTAAATACCTATTGTGGACTCGTCTTTTTTTTTTTTTTTCCCCAGACCCTGGTGTTCCAGTCACTTTTTCCTGATGTGGCCGCAGTGAAGCCATCTGAGCCTGAAATAGTGACTCAGGCCTCCAGATTTAGCCTCAACTTGCCTTGCTGTTCGCAGATATGCTCGCGTGTCCGAGGGTGATCCAGACCTGCCGTTGCCCCGCCTGAGTCCCTCCTAACCTGCTTGTGATCCTGTTTAAATGGTCCACAGGAGTGTTCCATCGAGGCTCCGGGAGTATTTTTAGAATGAAATGCACTTTCCTGAAAGTGGAAATAAAGTGTCTGCCCCCCCCCCCACTTTCCTGCGTGCGCCTCATGTCTCCCTCCGAGGTGGAACAATGAGTCATTGACAGAAAATTCTGACATTTTCATGAGGCCTCTGTGGACAGTTTAAGGCTCTTGGGATTAATGTGTAATTTCCAATCCATCTTCTATGTAGATCTAAACAGACAGCTTTCTCTTTCCATTTCTTGGCTCCACTGATCTCAATCTCTCTTTCCTATCTTCTGCACATAAACCGCTGACCTGAAGATATGGCTTCAGACACAATGGAGCCACCTGTCCTGTCAGATCTCCTCCTTTTGTCCCACGGCGAGTGCATCACTTAGGCCTGCCCGCCTTTCAAATGAAACATTAGCTAATTTGTTTTCGCATTATCTTTTCAGTTAGCCAGCTACGAAAGGCTATAAAACGACAAGCCCGGTTACACGTGTATGCATGTGTGCGTGAGCGCACAGGCGAGAAGTCATCAATGATTCAACACAATGCATTTCTGGCACCAGTTACACTGGGGGGGGGCAGTGCTAAATGGCCTGTAGAGAAGATGCAAAGTGGATGAGATGAGCAGACTGGAGGAGAGACAGTGGATGTAATGACACAAAAGAGGAAGCAGGACATGTCCTCTAACTTTCTTTTTTTAATGGGAAGAAATTAAAAGAGTTGAGATTCGGAAATCGGCTCAGAACTTTAAAGTAGGTCGTTCTGATGGAGCGACAATAGGAGATCAGCACGCATACGCACACGCACCCTGGGACAGCCACGTGAACTGTGATGTTAACCTGGCATCCCTGGAGAGCCCATCTACGGTAACATCTCCACCTATGAACTGTGTCATCAGAGTCCCGCCCCTCGGAGGCCTGGTTTTATCTCTCTCCCATACTTGCGCTCCATTTGTTAATTTCCTTTTTTTGTGTGTAAGATGGCATTGACTTCCCGGTCTGCTCCTGGTCCAATATCACCCTTCACCATCACATTCGCCAACCTCCCCGCCCTGGTGAATCCTGCTTCAGCTTATTAGCGACGCTGTCTATAATGTAGGCCTCCATTTAAAAGGATGCTTCCTCTCTACATTTGCCACTTCCTCTCTTTCCGCTCACTATGTGGTCACCGTGCGGGCCGATGTGACCGCACACATGCATTACTCTTGTTTACCCTCCACTTCAGCGTTCCGAGCTCACTGTCGTCTTGAAACCGAGACATGGTTCTGAGGGGAAACGTTAAATCCCTGCTAATCTCTCTCTGCGGCAACTCTGACCCAGTTTGCTTCGGCACCTCGTCGTTTCAGTCATATTCCATCTGTATGTCTTAATCGATGTGTTCTTTTGAACTGTGAGTCGGTCTGGACAGGTGAAATCGAACAGAGTCACAAACTGGTGGTTTTAGCAACAAGGATGTGATCACGAGCTCAAAACCCTCCGAGGTTGATGCGTTGGAAAACAACCTTGAGAAAACAACAACCGCCGCAAAAATAATTGATGTATCAAAAGGATAAAGGCCACAGTAATGACGACTGGAGGGCAATGCCATTTCATTCACAAAGAGGGCGAGGCTGCGTGTTCATTCCTTCAAAGGTGGACTGACTTGTTTTTTTGTTTTTTTTTTTTTTTAGGGAACAGAGCCTCATTATTTCCACACTCAGCCCAGGTTGTGTGTTTGCCCTAAGTAAAATCATTCGCTCCAACCTACACTGCCGTTCCGTAAACACAGACGGTTCTCTCAAAAGGTTCTCTATGCTGCATGGAACACAACAGCCATTCTGGCATCGCCCGCCTCTCTGTAAATAAATCAACGCAGCCTGTACTTTTCTGTCCATCATGCTAAATATGTGTCGGGCCTGTTTGGACACGTAGCGTCCACGCTAATCTGCAGCCCTTATTGCCCTGTGCCAAAGCAAGAAGGGACCACGCCGTATTGATGATCGATTTTTAGAATGACCTCATTACATGCACCGCAAAGCGCCCGTCTCTTTTACCCTATATATCACCGAAAGAGGAGCGTCCAGGTGGTAATGGTCAATTATGGAAGAGCCCTTTGTTGTCATCAGGAGGGAAGGGAGAGGGCAGATGGAGACGGGATAGAGGGCACGGGCGGAGAAACGAGGCCTGTAAATCAAAGAAAGGCAGGAAAAGCAACACGTCAGGTCCGCGTTTGGAAGCGCGGGGAGACGTTTTGCTTTGGTTTTGGTTTAACTGATGCTTTTCACCCCTGCACTCCTGCACAGCAGGATATCTGCAGCCAGGAGCACATTTACTGGGATCAATATGTTGCAAGAGTGCTCGAGACAAACCTTGGAGATGCCAACTGCAATTTATTAGCATGAACTCCCTCCTCGTCACTATCACAGAGGTTATTCTTGCTAAGAATCAGTGCGTTTATGTGGTAGTTCTTTCCGGTTGGAATAAAACTTCCACTCGGGCAGACCCCTTGCTCTCCCACACAGACAAGCAGCAGCCCGTGACGGTGTTGGAGACGGGCTTTAGGTCTTCCGCATGGAGTCACTCCCAAAAGATGCGAAGGAATTAATGGAAGCCAAGAGCTCAGACAGGGGAAAGAAAAAAAAAAAAAAACCCATTGACGTAAAGGACCCGTGACGACAGGCAGCTGAAGACAATGTGATCACTGAAGGACGGAGGGAGGCCTTCACGTCAGGAGTGGACAGAGACGCTTTCTGTGGTGAATGTGTGTTTGTGTGTCAGAGGCGGGGAGGCGATGGATTTGCTTTTTGCCTCCCAGTCGTGTTTGTGTTTTGTCTGCTGAGTGATAAACTATGTGAGTATGACATGTGTGAGCGTGCATACGTGTGTGTGTGTGTGTGTGTGTGTGTGTGTGTGTGTGTGTGTGTGTGTGTGTGTGAATACTCTGGCTGCGTGCACAAGCAACATTTTCCATCTTTCTCATTTTAAAATTAAAAATAAAAAAAACACCAACTCCCCTCATTAAGTAAACGAGCAGAGAAATCTCTTCCTTCTGTGTAGCTCCTGCCCTTTCCTCCGTCTCCTCTGTCCTCCTGCACCTTTCACCTCAGCTGTGGCACCACCCCTCCACACCCCACCCCACCCCACTCCTCCCCTCTCAGTCCCCTTGCGTCTCGCCCCACAGCTCCGCCACCGTGGGGAGGGACAGATCACCTCCCTGGCTCGCAGCCAGAGCAGAAATGCGTGAAATAAAAGCGCCAAAACAAGGCAGGGCAGCAACCCGTCGTTCAGAAAACGCAACCCTCGCTCACAGAGGCGGGGAAAGACGCAAATGTCAACAAGCGGGAGGAGGTTTCAAACGCTTTAAAAATAGCACGCGGTGATATACAACTCCTCATATGAGTCTGTCATAAAGATGTCTGGTGATAAATACGGCTTTATTGCCTCCTGCTATCTTTCTCCACATCTCCCCCATCTATCCAACACGTTCACATGTGACTAAACCACTCCCTGCTCCTCAGCAGCGTGGAAAAAAAAGAGTTTTTTTTTTCCCCCCCCTCTGAAGTGAAAGACAAGCTCCATAAAACTCATTTCCGCTCAAACCTGGCCGTAAAATCGAGCCGACTTCATATGGATGGAAAAAAACAAAAAAAAAACAACAACAATATGAGTGTTTATTTGCCGTACCTGAGAGGAAGCAGTTCCAGGTTAGAATCCACTTAAGGCAGAGCCGGGCACTCCACACATCCCTATTAAAGTGGTCTACTTCCTTTGTCAAACTGGAGTGTGAGTGTTTGCGGCTGGTTGGCTGTGTGTGATTCTATCAGTGTGGGCTAGGCCAAATGAACTATGCACACACACACACACGGACAGAGGGAGAGAGAAAGAGAGAGAGAGAGACAGAGAGAGAGAGAGAGAGAGAGAGAGAGAGAGAGAGAGAGAGAGGGATTGCCCAAGAGGCTAAGAAGGTAGACTCTCAAGCTGCACAAACAAGTGAGAAGGAAAGAAGCAGAGGGAGGAGACAGTGATAATGAGGGGAGACAAATAAACACTGAGAGCTAAGAAAGTATATGTGTGCATTTGATGGACGTACATTGTTCCTCGCCTTTTTTTTTCCTTTTAAATATTGTCCGACATACAACATGTGCACGTACTGCGCAGTTTATCATGCATCAGCATCATCTCTTCCATTCTTTCCCGTTTTGAAGACATTAATCCGCTATAGTCAAGTCCCACAGGATGCATGGCCATGTGCATTTAAGCAGACGTACTCTTTATGCGCCGGGTGCATATAAACTCCACGTGACCACACCCAAGGTTGGGATGACGCCACTGTGCTGTTTACCGGCACTGATATGACTCCCGTCCTGTCAAGTGGGGACAATTGTCCCGCTTTAATGGACCAGCTGGAAGGCCAAAGGCTGCCATAACATCTGACAACAGGTTCTGGCTCCAGCCAGAAGCACAGTTACAATCTAACCGTTCTGCGCTTTAAATCAAAGTCAGCAGATGAGATTAGTGCAGTTTTGATTCTGCACAGGACAGGAACTATGGGAGGAAAGGGGTCCGGGCCCAAGAAGAACCCATTTCTGGTTGATGGTGAGCCGCGGTAAAGAATTTGAATACAACAGGGCTGCCTGGCTGTGTGTTTCGACTGGAAGAGATTGGGAACAACAGTGGAAGCGGATTTCATTCCATTTCCTTGTTTTCATTCCATTTCCTTGTTTTCATCCCATTTCCTCCAAACATACCAGCACTGATAAGCCAACATCTCGATGTGAGGCGATAACGACAACTGTCCATCACCACGCAATGCAGAGTTATGGAGGCCAAAGTACAAACTTTTTCTTTTCTTTTTCTTTTTTCTTTTTTACATTTGAATGACACGCGTCACCATCACCCCCCCCATACACACACACACACACACACAAATCTCCATTCTAAAAAGTCTACAGGCCAGACTAGACTTTACTGTCACATCTGGCACAGTTCTTGGATTAAAAGTAGCTTAATTTACACACACTCTCTCTTTCTCAAGAGCCGCTTGATGCTACGCTGGGAAAAAGTTTAATCGGTACCGCACTGTGACGAAGAACAATTGATCGAATCAAAAGATAGACACACACTCACACAGCTTCCTGGGATGACAAAACTTCAAATGAATTAAACTGAATCGTTCAAAAGTGCCTCACTTTCTAATCTACATAACCTGAATATAATACGCATTTTTTTTTTTTAATTTGTTAAGGCGGTATTAATTAAAGAGGGAAGACTCGTCATCATCGTCATCATCGCCGTCAGCAGCAGCAGCAGCAGCAGCAATCACTGTGCAGATATAGAAATATGACCTCACCAAAAAAAAGGAAAAAAAAAAAAACAGCACAAATCTGGCGCAAAAAAACCCTGAAATATTCAAATAAAAGTTCGCCGCTGACACAACAGTGAGGATCACTGCGGGCGACCACGGCTACAGAGCACAAAATTCATCCAAGAGCAGTCGTAATCTCAACAACCAGACAGAGCTCACGGTCTGACCTTCATACCAGTGGAGAGTAAAGGATACATTACCTTAGATACGGGCATCAGGGTGCGCGCTCGCCTCCTTTATGTGTGCAAGTGTGTTATTATTGGGGTTGTGTCCCAGAGCTCAGCAAATATAGTTCATCCACAGGCACAGGGAGCCCAGATGCAGTGCAAATAGACACACACTGCTAATCTAATCCAGTGTGGCCATGTGTGATTAGTTTTCCTCAGGATGGGTCAGAGCCTCTCTTCTCCTCCTTGTTCTGCTTCTTGTCTGTGTTGTTGCTTTCGTTCCCCCATCAGCCCGGTAATATCGTGTGTGGCAATGTGTGAGCAAAGAAGAGAGAGGGAGCAAGAGAGAGAGAGAGGTGGGAAAGAGGGATTTGACGAAGGAGGGGAAATGAAGACAGATGGAATCGGGGCGAGGAGGAGGAGGAAGTGGGAAAAAGAAACATCGTGTTAAAATGTAGAGGGAGTGATGGAGATGAAAATGTCAAATGCAACTCAACTCTTCGGAGACTGGAGACAGTCAGTGTCCTTTGTCCTCCCCTCTTTCTTTCTCCCTCTTTTTCTGTCTATCTCTGAAGGCTATTTTTAGAAATTGCTCTGTTGCAAATAAAAGCTCACAAACACATGCACTCTCTCTCACACACATATAGCCACACATACATATCCGTGTATTTCTATCTTGAAGGACTTTAATTGGCAAAATGAATTACCCAGCCCCTTACCCTAACCCTTATCCTAACCCTAACCTAAACCCAACTCTAACCCAGCGTGAAAACCAGGTCTTAACCCACAAACAGCCATATAAAGTTGTGAGAACCAGCAAAGATGACAATGAGTATTTCGGCACTAAATATGTAGCAAGTCACACACACACACTTCCTCATCAGACCAGGAGGGTCTATTTAAGCTAATAACCAGACATGATCACAAGCTCATGCACAAATGGTGCAGTAGTGTTTTTTTTTTTTTGTTTTGTTTTGTTTTTTTTTTTAATTATTACAAATACTGTTAATTATCAACTAAATAATAGATTTTGGCTTTTCCCCGCTTCCTGTTTCAGAGAACAACATTGTCAACACTGTCATTACTTCAAACCGTCTTTCGTCAGCAGTTTATGTCATTATTCGGGCACTATTGCGACTGTCATTTTGCAGAACAATAGCCACGTGCGTAATTAATACTGGCAGTGAATGACAATCATGTGCTGCAGCGCCTTCTTAAGACCTACAGTCTGCCTCTCGCTGGCTGCTTCTCCATGCATAATTGTTATTATATAATTCAGTTATGAATAGTTAAAGGTGAGCTAAAATAAAGCCAAACACTAGTCCATCAAAGGGAAATCATTAATGTTTAAAGGGAGAGCTGGGAATTAATCCTCCACTACGGCCTACAATGAATAACATCAGTGAGCCGGATCTGGGCGTGCTGAGGCTGGGGAGGAATAAGGTGAAAGGTTTTGATAAGTGGGTGAGATGGGAAAACAGAGGGGGAGCGGAAAGATGAGGCTTAAACCATTTGCTCTGTGAATAGATTCTGCACACCTCCCTGCAGTGCAGAATTATGTAAAATACACGTTTAGAGACTGCGTAGTCACATGGTGCTGTGGAAACCAGTAAAATAGGGAGAGAGGACATGTGGTACTTCAATAGATAACTGAGTACAATCAGTTCACCGGAGCTCCAAATTTGTTTTTGATGTCAGCCTCCTTTAATCCAGTCATTGATATTTAAAATCCTTGATAATCCAGCAACGGCGAAAGAGGTGGAGCACAAACTGAGACTGGTTAAGTAGATCGAAGCCCCACCACATGTAGAACAGCTGGTTTATTTTGCCGTTACCTGTAAGCAAGCAAACAATACTTCCCCATTTTTATCTGCATTCCTGCTCTGTCAGATAGGGAAATCCAGCCCCGGCAGGGGGCCGTAAATCCGCCTTATTGTTTCCAACAGTTTGAGAAATGGTTTCATTTTTGTTTGCAGCAGAAGCTTCAGGTGCCAACTGGAGGTCGGTGAGTTAACAGCAGAGAGGAACAATAAGCCAAAAGGCACCGACTCTCCGGATGCTGACAAGATGTCTTGAAACCTGAATTGAACTGAAGTTGTGCACAGTGTCTGGGGAAGCAGCCTTAAAACAGCTCAGTGACTTTTACTGAGACGAACACAGAAATTCTGCACGTGCATGCGTGGAAGCGAGCAATGACGAAATGGGTGACAAAATTATTTTCAAGGCCTCATTAGAGAGCAGAGAGCAATTTTGTAAATGTTTGCCGAGATGGGTGCAAAAAAGTGCAGATTCGGATTGGTCCCTCATCACAGCTGGGAACAAGTTCTAAATTTGAACGTCGCACCCTCAAAAACACATCCCAAATTAGCACTCAGTGTGTGTGTGTGTGTGTGTGTGTGTGTGTGTGTGTTCTTGTATTCACCACACAGTGAGGACCATGACATATATTTCACACGTGGCAACATTTTATCTTTAAAGGGCAGTTTAAGTATTGAAAGCTGGTTATAAATTTTAGAATGTTAAGAAGCTATAGAGTCCTCACAAAGATAGAAGTGCAAGTGTGTGTGTGTGTGTGTGTGTGTGTGTGTGTGTGTGTGTGTGTGTGTTTGTACTCACGTTTCACATTTGCCAAAATCTTACATGCAGACTGTAAATATTAGCGTTAGTGGGTTTTTTTTTTATGTTACTATCAAGTTGGACGACTGTTATCTAGACTGCAACAACAGCAACACGTTGATATCTCCATGGACACGCAGGAGAAATAACCTCTTGGCCCGTGACCTTTCAACGTACGGTGAAACATAAATACTGTACAACCCAGAGGCGTTTCCATGAAGAGGTATATTCCAGTCAGCAGATGAGTACTAAGAATTGCAATTTCTTTCTGTTGCTTTTAAATGCACATTCAAAGATTCCTTTTCTATTGATGCTCAAAAGTGATGGTTCCCTGCTGACCAATCAGAGCCCTGCTTTGTGGTACCAGACCAAACAAAGTCCAGCAAGGTAAAGTAGGAAAAGCTGATTAATATGAGTCTCTTTGCTTCCTGATGTATCATCAAATTCGGAACGGGTGGACTGTTTTTGAGTATTTTGTTGATGCTTGTGTGGTTTGAGTGGTATAATCGAGAGGGCAGGAGCTGAGATCTGAGCTCAGATGTACTTCTCCAGTCTCCCAGCGAGACGTTTGACCGCTGATTTAGACTACTGCTGATAAATATTGATGACCGTGGTAAACAGACACCGGATTGAGCATCTTTAATAAGCGCATGTAGCCCAAACAGCATCTATCATGTGGTCACAGGAAGCAAACTATGGTTAGAATTCTGCCGAACAGTTACAACCTGCACATTTTCAGACAAAAGATGAAAAATGTGAAGAAGCTTTAATTATTCAGCATTTGGATCTGGACTGAACTGAAAGCGTCAGCTTATTTTGTCATTTTCTGTTGTGCTGTTTAAGATTCAGCGTGTCTTGGTGGTGAGATAGCTTCTCACATGACGCATAATCACCGCCACTTTTAGACGGGGAAAAGAGAACTTTTCTTCAAAAGAATAAACAGCCGGGAGTCAAAGCACAGAACAGGCCCTTGTCCTTTTACTGTGCTGCTCCTTCCTGCACCGTCACTGCTTCGAGTGCTGGAACTGAGCCTCATAAATGTTAGATAGGACAGTGAGAGAAAGAGTGCAGAGGAGAACAAGTGGTCTCCGAACCTCAACACAGACACTTTATTCATTAGCAACAGCCATCCTCGTGTGAGCCGGCGCTCGTGTGACGAAAGTTTGGGCCACAAATTTGCCACAGATTTGCTTTCATCCTCTGACTGATCCAGACGGGCAGCACCAGCGTAGCTCATCAAATGCTAAATATCACTCGACGGAGCGGGGTCTTCGTTTCCCAAGTAGCCGGTCCTGCTATTGTTCCCATTCGAATGTGTGCAGCTGAGCACACTCATTCGTGTATGCGCTCAGCTGATGCTGGTCAAACAAAAATGTGCAGGTAAACGCTCGCACACTTGCAGAGTTAGCCCAAAAAGCAGGGGGAGTATTAAAGATGAAAACTGCGCGTATTACCTTAAAATCCAATAAAGTGACGTGACAATAGATAAATGTAGCTTACAGGACACCTACCAAATACGATTTCTAAAAATATTTCCAGCTGACGCAGCTGCTAGCCTTAGCGCCATCTGAAAAAGCTTGAACCAAAAAAGCAGCAAAAGGGGATCAGATCACTGCGTGTGGTTTCGCCATCCCTTGCACATCTGAGCGGCGCTGCAGAGGAAAGCGCTCGCTTCAGCTAGGTGTGGATTTACCCAACACTCCCAATGGCAGCACAAATAGAGTTTCTGACAGCAGAGAAACGCCCGAGTCAATAGGTAATTTCCTTAAGCGGCTTTGCTGCAGTCTTTAGTCACAGTTAAGAATCCACCCGGTGCACGGAGGCAAACATTTCCTCTGCGTGCAGCAACAAAACACAAGCCAAATGAAGATTTATACCGGAGGAATAAATCTACTCTGAGTGAATGGAACACTATGTGTGAGGTAATGAATGTTTAATGTCTAATTTAAGCAAAACCGTTTATATCTCTGTGTGATTTGTACTGAACGCATCAGATTTATTTTTGTTTCCCCAGTTTACCCAGCAAGCTGGTCGTCTGTTAATAAATCAGATGGGGAAACACCATCACTTTCGGGGTAAAAGCAAGATTATAAAAACAGAAAAACATGATAGTAAACTGCAGAAACCAGCACTCTCACATGCATGGCTAAGATAATTTGCATATAATTAAACACACTTGAAGTTGACTGAACACAAATCGTTTGCCCGGAAGGTGCTGTGCAGAAATGCAATCAAAAGTGAACTACTTTGTCAAGATGTTAAATGTTATGATTAAGCATGCACTCCTCTGCCTCCAGGACACCGTTCAGATTTCCATTGAATAAGAAATTACATTTCAAAAAGTCCCAATAACTGCACAAGGAAAGCATGCGAAAACACCACAGGGTGAGACGTGCGTCCACATAAACGCATCTGCAGGCCCAAGTTCATCTCTGTTGTGCACCCACTATGCAGCAATGTGTTTTTCTTCTCTATAAAACACGTGTGAGCTTACTGTAAGATGCTTTAACAGTTATCTGTCCAAAAAGGTATAAAAAGGGACTGATCTCAGTTCAGAAAATGGAACTAGGGGTTCACATAAGAGCCACAGTCATGTGAACAAACTCCCACACTCATCTCAAGGGAAAACACATGCAGAAACAGAAGGATGAAAGCACTTGATGTACAACAGCTGGAACATCTGCATATAAGACTATTGATCCTTTTTAACCTCATTACGGCACCAGATAGCCTTCATTATAGGGCAATCTTACACACCTCTGCATGGGAATGCAGGAAAGTTTTGCACTCAAACAGTCCTACAAGAGGGTTTCCAATTAAAAGGAGAAAGGCTACCTTTGACTTTCCAAAATGTTTGCACTGACAAAAGTGTTCTCTCCGGAATGCAACGCTGTGAACAAGGGCTGTTAAAGCTCAGGGGGGGATTTTAATGATCCAGCGCGCCCTCAGCAGCGCCCTTCAGTTTAGATTAGGAAGAAGTGTGCGCTGACGGGATCCAACACGCATTCTTCTCCAACAAGTTGTCATCAGTTTCTTCTGTTATCAAAGTTCCGACACTCTTCCACCCGACACGCTGGGTTCGGCCCGGGCCGGCGCCAGTCGTGACGGTCGGCTTCCCTGACGCAGAGCAGACTCTGTGCCTGATGCGTTTAGCGTTGGCTGTGGCATGATGGGCCGAGCCCTCCTTCCCTGACGCATGACATCTGTGTTACTGTTTAAGTTGAGCTACCGAAACAGCTTGTTAGGTTAAGATAACGACAGCCAGCGGTTGTTTTTGAAGGCTTTCCGGAAGGAATTCAGGCGTAGCGCCCAATTCAAGTTGGCCTTTACATTTTTAAATTGTTGAGCAAACTTTTTTTTTGCACGTTGTGGTGAATTCTTCTGATGCAGCCACCATCTTCAGTTTTTGAGTCCTCACGCTTTTAGAGCGACAATGACTGATGAGCCGCTGATGGTCACATTAAAAACCAGACCAGCCATCAACGCAGTCGTTGGCGCTCCGTGTCAAATCTGGGTACCGGTAAAGTGTGTGTTTTCAGCGAACGGCTACAATGGTTGACCAGAGTGGTGAATGAATGCCCTTCCGTCAAGTGGAGCTTGACGTAATAAGTACGTCAGACTCCGCCGTTAGCGAAGGCTTAGGTTGGCCCTCAACTAAAGATCTTCAACTTTTCAAAGCCAGACTAAAGCTAAACCAGAGAAATGAGGGAACTGGGAGGGAAATTACTGTGGGCTGCAGGGAATAGTCAGGAAGAGGATCATGGGGTAGCTGTGATGACAAAAATATCCATTCCCATGTGTTCAAGCATTGAGTGATTTATGTCGGACTCCTGTGTGTGTGTGTGTGTGTGTGTGTGTGTGTGTGTGTGTGTGTGTGTGTGTGTGTGTGTGTGTGTGTGTGTGTGTGAGTGTGGATCCTACCTGTCCAAAATGTGGAACGTGAGGCTCCCTCCTTTGAAGCTGAAGCTGCTTGTCGATGTTGTCCTTTAGGCACTGACACACGCGGCGCTTCTGGTCTGCTGAAAAGGCTTCCAGGCTGAGGAGGCAGTCGCACTTCTACACACACACACACACACACACACACACACACAAGGAGGGAGAGGAGAGAGAGGAGAGGGGAACAAAGGGAGGAACAGACATCGGGCAATTAGACATCTGCTGTCAGAAAAAGTGAAGCGTCTCCTGATTGGCAGATAATCAGGTGAAAAAAGATTTACATTTACACTTTTTTTTCTATCAGGGATCAAGCATGACGGTTTATTTTGTCCAGACACACCCGCAGGTCTAAATGCTGGAACTTTAACAGCACCGCTATTAAATTGGCGGCTCCTGATGCTTATTGTCCTAAAATCCAAAAGTTTTTAAGCTGTTTTTACTGCCAATCGGGCTACGTGCCAATCACAAAAAAAGAGGTGTAGTGCTGCAGTAGAATGAAATAAATATGACAAGTTGAGTCACTGCTGACTCATCTCAGACTTTCACAAAGACTTTCCCCGCGTCCCATCAACCGCCAGCTCAACTTTTATTTTCACCACAGCGCAGACAGCAAAGACACACGGCACGCCAGCGAGCACAATGCCAGCATTAGTGGAATTAGATCATGGCTGCTGTCCACTTCAGGCACAATCTGATATGCTGACAAGGCAATTTTACTAAAAGAGGACAAAGTCAAAGAACTAGCGCATCAAATAAATCAAACGTAAATCAAATTTGTTCCGATTTTTGCTGCAGCATGCTAAAGCTAGTCTCTCAGCTAACCTTCAAAACCAGCAAATCAGCCCGCCCCACAACACAAGCACTATGTACGGGTTTTGTTTCACTAGAACTCTCCATTAACATGCAAAATATAGCAGAATATAGGATGCAAAATCCTGCAAATTGTCACCCAAAGACCCTCATGTTCTATTCCTCCATTTCCTAATAAAAGTCCACAGTGACACATTTCCGTTTTGTTCAAATGCTTTTTTCATTTCCTCTACTTTCCACTTTCATATTTTTTCATCAGCCGCGGTCGCTTCATTGTCTCCCGTCCGGATCTGGGAAAAACACTCAGGTCCTGACATTTTCAGGCACAACGTATATTATTTCCTTGCTGTCTTCGGAGGTTGAGGTGGGTCCTCGGGGCTTTTTCTAATGTTTACCACAGCGGTCAGCTGCGAGTCACAGATCTAGCTCCCTCCAATGCTGCGTGACATGTTGTCGTTCTCGTGCACTTTTCTTGTCTCTCGTTGTAGCATTGTGGCTCTAATGATAAGTGTTGGTGGTTAAAGCTTTCTCGTCTTTAACGATGCTGGGAAAAGACATTTAAGCTAATGGCACAGGCAATGCCGTAACGATAATTGCGGCTCTGTCGGGACTGATTTGCGTTGATGTGCCATGTAAAGCACGTTTCTTAAGCATAACTAGGACATTTGCTGCAACTAGCTATCATAAAACAGAACTGATAGTTCTGATCTAAAGTATTAAATAATGAAACGATGAGAAACAAAGGCTGTGTCCATACATGATCTGATCTCATACTTCACAGACTTCACAGAGAGCAGGCTCATCCTGCAGTGGGTAACACACATATGCAACCCATGCATGATGTAATGGGGAAAGACGGAATATTACATACGAATGGAACTATTATTAACCCCCAGAGATCAGATAAAGAAAAAACATCAGAGAGGAAGAGAAAGACAATACAAAGACTAAATCAAAAGAGCCACATACATAAGCGAAAAACAGGTTAGATGGGAAGCAGCATTCATGAAATTGGGCCTGGCTGTTTCCAGTGGCACCACCACATGATGAAACGGGGGCTTTCTCAGAGTGGACAGAAATCAGTGGTGATGTTCTTTAATATCCATCATTTGGGCTCTATAAGGGAGCGTCACAAGTCGTGCTATTTGAAAGGCAGACACACACACACGGCATGTGATGTAAGCGCCCAGTCCCCCGGCAAACCCCGTAATGCTTGTTATTCAAGTCAAAGGTTATTTTTATAAGCTCCTGTAAATATCTGTTGTTTTGTTTAGAAAATGTGAGAAATCTGCTCATCTATCCCACATTTTGATCGACAAAGTGTCATGAAAGAATCCGTCATCTTTCCAGACCTCTAATGGCGTCAGAGACAACATTTAATTTTAGAACCAGCTATTATGTGGTTTGCACCAAAGCTGGACACACTTGGAATGAGGCGATCAGGATAAAAGGCCTATTCAAGGGACAAGCTTGCCATCTTTGATCGTGGAATTTTAATCCCTGACTGGAGTCCTCACCTTTAAATCACTTTTGCTGGTGATTTTGGAGCCAAACTAATAAATTACGAGTGAAATATCTTTCTGTCCTTCTGCTCCGGATCCACTCAACCTTGTGTAATGACTGTTTGGGTGAAATAATGCAAAGGCTCAGGCGTTCCAGAAAACATTGCCTCATATGGCCAGGTTATTTTTGTTTTCTTTTTTTTTGTTGTTTTTTTCTCCCCAGGCAACTCCTCACTATCTCGCATGAGAGGAGAGACATCTGCAACGCGGCGACCGGGGATCCCAGAGGCGAGCGAGAACCTGCAGTCGCTAGCGCACTCCCCCGGTTTCCAGACCTGCAGGCGGATCCAGTTTAAACTCCGGCTGAACCGCCGACAAATTGGCAGCACGCAGTGACGCAAAGTTAACAGCGAGTAGAAAGCAGCTGGGACCGTCTGCTGTGTGAGTCACGGCGAGACGCGGCTCTCAGAGATGCGTGAGGGCTCATATCCGAGTCTGTCAAAGAGAGGAAGAGCGTGTGTTTACACAGTCTTGGTGTGTAAACAGTGGGTGGGGCACACTGTACTGTAAACCCCTTATTGAGACGATGATGACAACAGGTTATGTACCTCAGGCTTTTAAAACTCTTGTTATCAGACCTTTACTTAAAAAACCTTCACTTGACCCAGGCATCTTAGAAAACTATAGACTGATATCCAACCTCCCATTCATCTCTAAGATACTCGAGAGGCTGGTTGTCAGTCAGCTAACCGATCACCTAAACAGGAATAGTCTATTTGAAGTGTTTCAGTCTGGTTTTAAAGATCATCATAGCACAGAAACAGCACTGGTTAAAGTCACTAATGACCTCCTCATGGCATCAGACCGTGGACTTGTCTCCGTACTTGTTTTACTGGACCTCAGTGCTGCCTTTGATACTATAGATCACAGCATTTTATTACAAAGACTACAACATGAGATTAGGATTACAGGGACAGCTCTACACTGGTTTAAATCTTATCTATCAGATAGATTTCATTTTGTTCATGTTAATGATGTTTCCTCTGGGTGTACAAAGGTTCATCATGGTGTTCCACAGGGTTCAGTGCTTGGGCCAATCCTGTTCACTCTTTACAAGCTCCCTCTAGGAAATATTATTCAGAGACTCAGCATAAAGTTTCATTGCTATGCTGATGATACGCAGCTGTATTTATGAAACCTGAAGAAACTGCACTGTTAGCCAGACTCCAGGCATGTCTCAAAGACATAAAAGACTGGATGACCTCCAATTTCTTACTTTTAAACTCAGACAAAACTGAAGTCATTGTTCTTGGACCTAAAAATCTGAGGACTAGATTATCGGATAGCATTCTCTCTTTGGATGGCATTACTTTGTGCTCCAGAACGACTGCAAGAAACCTGGGAGTTATCTTCGACCAGAATGTGTCATTTCTCTCTCATATTAAACAGGTTTCTAGGACCGCCTTCTTTCACCTCCTTAACATCAGATCAGGAGCATCCTGTCACAGAGTGATGCTGAAAAACGCGTCCATGCTTTTGTTACCTCTAGACTGGACTACTGCTCATTACTGTCAGGATGTCCAAATTATTCCATTAATAATCTGCAGCTGATCCAGAGCGCTGCAGCCATAGTTCTGACAGGAATCAGCACCAGGGAGCATACCTCTCCGGTTTTAGCTTCTCTTCACTGGCTTCCAGTGAAATTTAGAATAAACTTTAAGATTCTCCTTCTAACACATAAAGCTCTCAATGGACTATCTCCATCATACCTGTAGTATCTCATCGTTCCGTATATTCCTAAAAGAACACTCAGATCACAGAGTGCAGGTTTACTTGTAGTTCCTAGAATTCATAAAAGTAGACTGGGAGGATGAGCTTTTAGCTATCGGGCAGCTTTACTGTGGAACCAGTTACTAACCTGAGTCCAAGAGGCAGACACTTAAGATCAAACTTAAAACCTTTCTATTCAGTAAAGCATACAGTTAGCCTCAAACAAAGTGTGTAGGGCTGAGAGATCTATGATTGTATCTGTTTCTCCCTCTCCCTCTCTCTTTCTTCTCTCTGTCCTCTCTCACTCTTCTTTTCCTCCTTTACCCAGCCGACTTTCAGCAGGATGGTTCCTAGTTGTAAGCCAGGTCCTGCTCAAGGTTTCTTTCTGTTAAAAGGGAGTTTTTCTTTGCCACTGTGCTTACCTGGGGGTTCAGGCTCAGTTTCTGCCTCTGTAAAGCATCTAGAGATAACTTTTATCGTAAAAGGCGTTTTACAAATAAAATAGAATTGAATTGATTGATGCAGGTGTTGAAATGTTGAATAACACAGCATTGCTCATTATCCTACTTACAAAACAAATGCTGCTAATTCATACTTTCAGTGTTTTGGTTTGTGCACAAGCCTCAGAAACTCCTAGAAATTTTCGCAGATGTGTTTACAGATGCCTCAGATCAGATCAGTTTTGGCCGTTCCCAGTTTTGGCCCTTGGAAGCGAGTTTACTGGAATCTCCCGGACTCTTGGGGATTTTAGCGTTTAAGTCTTCCTGGCATTAAGCTGCATCCGCTCAGTAACCCAAGCTGCAACTGCAGAAATCCATCTTGCACAAATTTGTAGCATGAAAACTGAATAATACCAAATATGTCAGCGTTCCCTAAATCTGGAACCCAGGCCCCTGTTTTTTTTATGACGCCACCCATCCAAGAGATCAACATGGGAGCTAATGAAACCAAATTCAATGAATGGCTACTGGCCTACCATGGAGAAGCTAAAAATACAGGCTGCATTTCCCCTTAATCAGATTGATTAAAGTGCTCCCTGGTCGAAGCCCTCCCCCTGAGCCATCTGGCAGATGACTTTAATGTGTGTCACTGCGCTGCTGTCAACATGGCTCACCTAAGCTGCTCCACCCAAGGTTAGCCATGGCATCAGTGACAGCTAATACATGCTAATAACGGTACTACACTAATGCTACTGAAGCAGCACACATCTAGGTATTTTTCTTCTTTCTTTGGAATTCCTGGAAAAATAAAATAAAGCCAATTTACACTGAAATCTATTTTGTCAGTATGAAATAAACAGAAAAGAGAGTTTTTCCAACACAAATGCACTCACTCTCAGCACACGTGTTATCTTAAATGCAGCCACATTTGAATCTAATTTAAATTGAGCAATGCCAAGCTGCACTCAAGCACCTTGTACTTCTGTTGAAGTGGTCTGAGGCATGGTTCACACATACTCAAGTACAATTTGCGCACTCCGCCAAGTCCTGTCTCTTCTGAAAGTATCATACCTGTGCAGCACAGACCCGCTGCATCCTCTGCTGCATGGTGGGTGCACGAGAAGACTGGTGACAGAATCCTACAGGAAGTTTCAAAAACTGATTTTAATTTTATTCATCAGACTGGAGAATTGCTCAGGGGACTGTAGGGGGCTGTTTTCTCGGGTTAATGGCGATAACATGCTAGCATTAACATTTTCCAGCACATAACGTTGTTTTGAATTTAAAACAAATTAGCAGCTTAAAAAAGTTTACAGAAGAGTGAACAGAAATGTTTATTCTGATCCAGCACACGGGAGTGGAAAAAAAGGAAGATTCTCAACAGTAAACCAGGTCTATATAAGGACATAAACCACTGCGCACAGTTTCCGCTACAACGGCTGCCTTTGCTTTACTACCTACATATTAAATGTATTGAATCACTGGAACTGTTGCATTGAATGTCTCCACGTTCTCTAAGTTGAGGAGGGTAAAGATAAGATAGCCGATACCTCTGTGTCCACTTACCGCATATTACATGGTGCTCATTCAAGAGAACGGTAGTGCAGCCATAAAACTCCTTTGTCTGACCCCTTTATTGAAAGTATTGCTCTTGTTTGCAGTAGGCTAGTGTTTCATTTCAAAGCACAGCGGCGTGGTAACCTTACACTTTATTGGGTTTATGATTTCCAATTAGGAAACGCGTAAACAAGAGCTAATGATGCCTAAGCACCATGTAGGCTGTTGGTACAATATACAGTATCATCATTAACGCTTAAGGCAATGAGTCGTGGTTTTTTTTGTTTTTTAAAGAAATGCAGCAACACGGGATGGTTAAATCATCACATCCTTCGCTCCAAAATGATAGTATATAATCATCTTTTTACAAATGCTTTTTGCACAAGATGCCTCAATACATCCTGCATCATCTTGGAGGTATTCGTGTCCTCATAACATATTTTTAGAACTTTTATCACCAACATGGACATGCTACCGTGAATCCCACTCTTTTTATGTAACCGTGAGCTAAATCTAACTCTTTCAGAGTGTCTTGTGAGTTCATGGCAAGGTAATAGAGTCTATTTTTCATGCATGACTGTCTTATGACTGAACTAAGGATAGCTGGGAACTTCATTCCTGAGACTAGCAGCCTATATGGTCTCATGATTGAGTGCATTCATAACAGAATGAATACAATCACTTTCATGATAATTGTGCAAGCTTTTATGTAAAAGAGTGTACTCTCAAATCAGTTTGTTAATTATTAACGTAAAAGTCCAAACTCACAAGATTAACCTATAAAAATAAATTTTGAGTTACTCCTTTGTTCTCACTCTTTCGCCATCTATTTGTGGATTTTCTTTAATGTGGTTTTTAAGCTGTCAATAAAGAGATCTTATAAACTCGAGTCCATGACCTGACTACAGCCGGGGGAAGAGCACATGACGGGGAAATTTTGTATTTGTTTACTGTCATTTTAATGTTGCTATTCATCTTTTGGAAGAATATTCTTTGTTTTAATATTATCTCCACATGTGACTTTAAAATGTTTTGGGAGAATTTAATTATAAATACATCCAAAAAGATCGCAAATGTTGCAGATTGACATATATTGTAGATTTAGGTTTACTGAGGTCTAAGTGCTTATATTAAGCTGTGCCAATATCCAGTCAGACATAATAAGTCAAAGCAAAGTTCACTTTAAATGTGGCTTAACTGGAATAAAGTGGGCACACCTCAGTTCAATAAGGACCCTGATAGACTGGTCCTGCACTGGCTCTGAAAAATGACAGCCATAAAACAGATATTTTGCTGACAAGAACCCCTCGGTGCGTATTTCACTCCCTCCCTCCTGACTGCAAGAGACAGCCCATGCGTCATGCAGTCGCTGGCGTGCCTCCAGGCCCAGACCACCACACATACGGTGCACAGAAGATGCATTCAAGTCCAACTGGCCACAGGAGAGCTGCAATACACTGCTTTTGTTCCGTACTAATGCGTCCAATTATTAAGTCTGACATAAAGTGACATGCCACTGTTATTTTTAGCCAAAGAAAATGGATCACACCCTCCTAATAAAATAAGGCACTATCACCTCATTCTTTCATCCAGTGACATTTACAAGGACATCAGATTGTTAGCAAAAGATCAAATACCAAATCAATGGGGCTAGCTTGACAGATCGTAAAATACAGTGTTGTATTAGCTCGGGATTGTGTGTCCATGACGTTATCCACAGTAGAAGGTGTCACCTCTATCAACTCACTGAGATTCCAAAAACGTGCGGAAATCTAATATTCCCTAAGTTCTTCAACCATTAAGACTTTAGCCTGTCACCTGCCACTCTCAAACAGAGAAGTCGGATCAGTGAGGCGGGATGATGCAGAGAGAGCGCTGCCGAGGCGAACAGAGGTACGCCGACGCCAGCGACCCTGATCGGCCGTGGCAGGACAACGGTGATTAGACAGGAGAGGCTGACAAGAGGCGTTCCCTTCCGCCAAAAACTCTGAACTCATCCGCCGAAGCGTCTCAGCTTCCGCTTCTGTGCCGACGCTGTCAGCTGCGACCATTGGCCTGCCAGCGTCAGTAGAAGTCACCGCCACCATTTTAGCCAAGCAAAGTCTGGCTGTTGGAAGCAAAGATGTCCGAGCAACAGATGCACTCCAGGTTGTGAATCAATGTCACTTCGCGTCTACGAACGTCACAAGTACGTCAAGCTCCAAGACTTTATAAGAGAGAGCTACGCACAACGTTGCCCTTTGTTAATCTGATCGCGGAGCCACACACACGCCATCTTACTGTGATTTCACCGACGTTTTCGTTTCTATCTGGATTTGGAAAATCTCAAAATCTACAACGGTAAAGATAACCCAGAGAGTAAGGTCACTAAAGGTGTCAATAGTTTCAAACACTGCACTAAATAAATGAATACACACTGTGAAATCAGTTTGGTAAGCATGTGTAAGAGGAGATTGTTCATGGAAATGATCACCTTCTGCCAATTAGATAGCGACGCCTTAGAGGCGATGCGGGGGTGACGCGAGAATGGGATTCACTTCGCTTCACTCGAATCAGCAAACACCACCGGAACGCCAAAACTATACACGGCAAATCATTTTCCATCACCTGACCAGTGTGAACCCAGAGAGTCCTGGGAGATTAAAGTCACGCCATCCGTTTTCATGTCTACCTGCTCTCAGCCTTTACGGACCCCGACAACCTGAATCATCCATCGGCAGCACTTACGTCTCCCGTGTCAGACAGCAGGTGCTGTTGAAGGGAGCCGGCCTCTCTCCCCAGCCTCCTCTTAGGCCCGACCCGGTCGGCCAAGTTCCCCATGATGAAACGTTACGGCCCCCGTCGCGCTCCTGCGGTTTATAATCTCCTGCGATGTCTCGTCTCGCCGTCTGTGTTTGTCATTTACTCACATCGGACTTTCGTCCTCCGTCCGCTCCTGCGTCGCTGACACACTTAAGCGCACAGCTCACTCTTGACTTTCATTAGATCTGGGTTACATCAGTTCCTTTTAGAGAAAGTGCTAAAAATAAGATGACCTTCAGTGTATTGAGGAGAAGGGCAGACAAAGCAGAGACGGTGGACCGTCGGGGTACAAGATGGAGGCGGGGCCGGACGCTCGGCAACTGGACGGATGGAAAAGGCTTTCCTTAGATTCTACACGTTATATTTGCCTAATAGCATTTGAAAAACATGAGTTTTAACATGAGTAATCAGCCGATATCAGGGAATAAAATGGATGATTACTTCAGCAATGTTATTAGAAGTATAAGTGTTAATGGGGATGATACTTAATTGACTATATATGTTTGGTGCATGTTCGTGTGTGTGTGTGTGTGTGTGTGTGTGTGTATGTGTGTGTGTGTGTGTGTGTGTGAGAGAGACAGAGAGAGAGCGAGAGAGACCTTTGTTTGGAGAGTCCAGAAAGAGAAATTCAATTACAATCTGTCACATAATCAGAACTCAAATACTGACAATATTACAGAGAAAAATAGAATCAAAAGATACATTGTTGATTATGTAAGCATGTTACAGTTAAGCATGTAAAATGGCTGATAACTGAATCTAAAAGGATATTTTATCGTACTGGACCTCTGCTTTCTGAGGTGTGAACTCAACTGCTGACAAGTGTATGTGCTGTTACAGGTGACAGGGGTCGTGTGTGTGTGTGTGTGTATGTGTGTGTGTGTGTGTGTGTGTTTATGTGTGCATTTGTGTGTTGGGGAGTTGTAGGAGCATGGCAGGAGAGAGATGAGACCGAGCCAATTTAATCTGAACTGCGGGGCTGCGCACACGTCTCTCTGCTGTCTCTATGATGGCCTTATTATACTCCATCTGGAGCATCTTTGCCTGACCTTTGTTTTTTGGATCTAGACTCAGAGGCTCGACAGCGGTTAAAGAATGTGAGTGCAGTCAGTAAAGCGTCTGTTTCAGCCTTAACGGGCTTAAAAAAAAAATTCCCCAAATCTGCTGTTAACTCCCTCAAACTCTCCTTTTTTCTCTCGCTCTGGCTTACGTAAGAGTTTCTATTTATATACGTTGCCTAATTGGCTACACTGAATAATATTACAGCCTTTTCCTTCTTCTCCAGGCCTCTCTGGTTCTGTCTGGAAAATCTGGCGGGGGTGGGGACTAATCTCATGAAACTTTAAAAGTTTCATGAGCTGCTAATGAGGCTATGCAGCACATTCCAAAGTAAAGCGATGCGACGCTCCTGAACGCAGCATCGGTTAATTTCAGACGCAGCAGCTTACAATTGGCTCCAAAAAGCCAGTTTAAAAAAAAAAAAAGAAAAGTTTGTGGATGAGCCAAATCAATGCAGCGAATAATTTAGCAAGATCATCAAACTGGCAGACGCCCAAACCTGAAAGAGCTTTGCACCCTTGTTTGTACATGAAACAAGGACGCGTGTGGGTGATACATCAACGTGCATGAATTTGCAATTTAGCCATTTGCAGCAGACTTTAATGCCCCGCCAGATGGATAAGATAAGAGTAAATGTCTGTGAGCAGCTTCCAAAGGGACCCGAGCAGCTGTTGTGCTTGGATATAAACAACAGAAATGCTCAGAGACGAGGGAGTGGACGGAGGGAAAATGGACAAAAAAGATAGGAAGCGATAAGGAAAAACAGCTCGTGTTCAGGAATGAAACCTCACCCCGCTTAGAGGACGGGCAGAGCAGCTGCGACGGTGGCGCGGATTATGACAGGGTTAGACAGCCAAATGTGTTTGCAAACAACGGCAGTACAGTGAATATTAAATCCACCGGTGTCCTCAGCTTCCCAGCAGCGTTTATTTTTCTCTTTCCCTTGTCCTATTTCATTTAAGTACAACTAAATGATCTGAAAACTACTGTCTGAACAGAGCTGCTGCTGAATATAAGTGATTTGTGATTTGAATAATCGCTTTTTAACTGGAACAAACTGAATGCCAATTTTCGTGGCCTTATCAGAGCAACAGTCTTTACTGATGATGTTCTGATCCTTATTCTGGATTTTTTTTTTTTTTTTTTTTTCAGCTGCAAGGTATATTTTTCATACAGACCATCTCAGCAGGCCATATTTTGCATTAAATCGAGACTTAGATAAGATATCGAGCTTTAATTTGAAATGGCTATGAGCCATGGAGGAGCCTTCTGACCAGCTTTTAAATATACAAATACAACTTTGTGCCTGCAGGATGGTAATTGATCATGTTTGATGTATCTATAAGGCTACATCATATCAATCTGCTGCTTTTACCCTGCCCATGCATGTTGTTATTACGTACATGCACAGTTGAGCAGTGGGGGGGGGGGGGGGGGGGGCGCACGAATGTAGAAATAAGACAGTTTCCATAAAGATCTCATCTGACTCAAAAGAATTCATTTCATTTAGGTGAAAGTAAAACAGTGTTATTTGTGCTATATTGCAGTACTATGGTGAGTTTTATTTTTATGTGTACAGTTTATATGGGTACTAACCCTAATGGCCATGTACTGTTTATTTTCGTATACTGGTGGAGCACTGGGAAATGCTTGCCTGCGAAATTCCATTATGCTTAGCCAGTGTTGTAATAAGCTCTGAATTATTAATGAGGATACATCTCCCATTCTTCTAATGAAATAAAGGACTTATTATCTACAGATCAGTCTTCATTAATCTTCGACTGTGTAAAACACATGGAAATATTATAATAAAAGTGGAAAGCATTTTAGCCATCACAAATTATATATTTATAATTGTTTGAATTGGAATGTAGTTAGAATGGCTGCAAGTTGGAGACACTTGATCTCCTGTTTTGGTATTTCTTATGTATGTAAATATCAGAAACAAATGTGTTAAATGTGTGGCAGAAACAGCCCAAAGATGGAGTCAGATCTGAGAGAGACAGATGGAGAAAAGACAGTTTCTATAGAGCTTTCTGCTAATCCCTGTTTCTTCCCTGTAATGTGATTTCCACCAGAGTCAATTGCCCCTCTGGCTCACAGACCAAACAGGCTGCTCACCTTAGACCCTGTTTTTCCTTCTGTTTCTGCCTCTTTTTCTTTACACCCCCACACGTGCATGTGCATGCATACATACACACACACACACACACACACACACAAACACATGCTCACACAAATCTCTTACCTCAGTCATGTGAATTAGATAGAATCTCAGTTCCTCTGCATAATCTGTAAAAGAAAGTAAAAACATTTAATCATTTATCCACTTTACCATTTACTTTAATTTCACCCACTCCTCCTCCCTTCCCTTCTTGTCACCGTGCCTCTAATTTCTGATTACTGATTTTGCCATAAACACTTGTTTTGATATAAAGCCTTTAATTTGGGTTAGCTTCGGAGACATTTACCCATGATTCACCAAAGCGGCTCTCTGCAAGACAGACCTCTGGGGTCTGGAGTCAAGATGAATAGTTTTAATCAAGTTACCCCACCACATCTCACGTACAAGCACACGGGTCAGCATACACCCACAATCTATACAGTATTTTGAGGTGAGGTTTGGAGCGGAATAGCGCATCCCTGGGGTGAGATTTCCCCAAGCCTCCTTCCCATTTCTAATTCTAATATCAACATAAAAGAACATTCATCAAGCGTCCATCAATATAGCTCTCAGTCTGCAAAATATATCTCTCTACTCTGCTATCTGAAGTGCATTGCTAAGTGCAAAAGGCCATTTATGCATGAGCGCAGGTCTCAAAAAAGCATTGCAGTTTTTGTCGCCCCTCTCTGGCCGTATGAGAAAGTACACAACCATCTCATTTTTATTGAACTTGCTCCCCAGCTTTACCAGGGGACACCAGTATCATCCCCACTGCTGTTAATCTAGATGAGTAAAAATTCTGCAAAACCAGAACCAAAACAGCAGAATCCTGTTCTGCAAAGCAAAAAAGAGAAAAGAGAAATAGAAAATGTGTGTTCTCGCCTCAGGGTCGTATTTAAAGCTTATATTGCTCCCCGGGTGTGTATGAAACCTCTGCCTCTTTACACTGATCACCCACTGACTGCAGCGGGAAATCCACAAGCCGCACTTTTACTGGTCTGTAAATTTGTTTTATGGTGAACAAAGTGAAATGAATGAATGAAACCCCCGCCACACTCACTTGAGCTGAGGAGAGGGGTCAGGGTCGGTGCATCGAGTCAGCAGGGCTGCGCGTTTAAATAAAACAGCAGAGGGTGCTGTTGGATGTTTTATCTGCTGGGGGACGTTTACTCCCACATATAGAGTGATGTCAACAGTTTGTCAGCCTATGAAACAGTGTATCAGTGCAGACACACATTCGCTTAACCTTTGCTGACAGAGTCATATCTTGCAGTGATGCAGATGGAGTTGACTTGATTAATGTATGTACAAAGCTATAGATGAAAGCATGGTCATTTCAGTGTGTTTTAAATGCTGTTTCCCACGCTCTCCAACCCCGAATCGGGATGTACAGGAAAGCCCCCGTATTGAACTTGCACTATGTCATTAGACACACACACACACACACCCTTGCTGAAACAAACACAATCCCCCGGTGCCTCTTTCCTGACTGACTCTGCTCAAACACAATAACAATGACAGGCTTCAGTGTGGATGCATGTGTGTGTGTGTGTGTGTGTGTAAAGAGCTGGATAATGCATTATGTCTATGAAGGTCCCCACAGAGATAGAAATGGACCATTATTTAGGCAAAAAGTAGAGGTCCGAAATGGCCAGAAGTGATTCATGGTGCGTAGCAGCTGAACTTCCTGAATTTAAAGTGAGTGTGTTGGAATATCTGCACTACGGTTTTCAGACACATGCTGCCTTCAGCTGTTTTTCTAAAAGCTGATACTTTGCTGTGTAAATTCAGGGTGAAGCTTAATGTTTCACAGCAAAGTTGCTTTGCTAAATACTGCTCCACATTGCCATAGTAACCTGTGCAATTGACAGCAGGTTATGTCTGAGGGATCAGACCTGACCGTATGATCGAATCACCTATTGATCATTCAATTCTCTTGACATTTAATTCAGAGGCGCCCATGTAGCTCTGCAGGCTGGTGGCAGGGCTGTTTTTCTCACTTGTCCTGCTGCTTCATGAGGCGCCAAATCAAGAAAAAAAAAAAATATGTGCAGACAATAAGGGCCATCTGTTCGTGAAAACAATGCACCGTAGGTGTAACACAACTGACGGGTCTCATAAACTAGGCGACCTCATGTCACTTCCTGTTTTGCATGATGATGATGATTTTTTTGCATATCTGGCATTTCACTAAAATTTAGGATAATGTCAGCAACTGATATTAATGATGTCCTTCCTGCGTTGACTAGCTGTGGATGCTTTAAAAATATAAACTAATCTCCTGACTCAACTATTTTTCCTACAAACAGAATCAGATAGGTTCAGAATCAGATACCCTTATCAGATTTAAACAGCTCCCTGTCTGATCCAAGCATGACTCAGCACTTTCCCTTTGTGCCGCCTGCCACTCCAAACACAGATATTTACTGTGAGCATATTTATTTAATCTGTGCAGGCACAACTGTTTCCTACAAGTTACTAAAGGTCGTGGCTGTTTATGCTGAAGCGAAATAGAAAGACACAGCAGTAGGAAACTGCCCATTCATTGCCTAAATATCCTCTCGGGGGAAAATAATGCAGTGTGTGTCTGTTCTAGTTATACAATTTCTATGTTTAACCATTAATTACAGTTTTTACAACGGACTTGATTGTCACCAGATTCATCACATTAGATTTTATATATAGTGAGTGGTGTATGTACCGTCCTGGAGCCTTAGATGTCGGAGGAAGAGGGGACTCTGAAGAACGTTACACCGACTTGGTTCATCTTCTCTCGTCACCAGCATCAAGTCAGTGTAGACAAACACCGTCACCTACAAAAAACACAGAAGTGGAGATTAGAAAAGAGCATCAAGTGACACAATTTGGTAAACTACACAAAAAACCTACACAAAATATCAAACAAGCACAATTAAGGTATTTCCAACGAAAGCCATTTCTGCCAAAGTTGAAAAGCTGCAAAAGATAAAAAAAAGGGACTAAACCCCAGATGATCGCATAAAAGTTGCTTGTCAAATTTGTGCTTTCATGCTGTTAAAAACCCATCGAGAAGTTCACATGGATGCTGAAAGAGCAGAGCGTGTATATGTCCTTCTCCATACCGCTATGCGTGTTTGTGGGAGTTTTTCATCCTGAATACATATCGCTTAAATGTCCACAGAACATTATAAAGAACTGATGTTTTCATCTGCACTCTCTTCATTATTACAGCACTTCTGTGTTTTAAAAATCACCTTTTGTTTACTCCTATAAATCCTAACTTTTTTTTTAACATATCAACAAATACACATTGAGCAAATTAAAGCATAAATCATCTGAGGATGTTAAATGTCATCTAAATGTTTTCATTAAAACTAAGGTTAAGGGAAATGCTTTTGTTCCGGTGTTCAAATGTTTCAATTATTAGATCTGACAATTCTTAGATCTCTAAATGTCACAGTAAACTATTAGTCTTATTTAATTCCCAAAAGGTCACCCTGAAGTAAGTGAAATCTGTAACACTTGTTGTTAATATTCAGATATTATAATGAAAGTGTGGGGGAATAACACGGCTCTGTGTGTGTGTGTGTGTGTGTGTGTCTGAACGAGAGAGGGAAAACAAAGCTAAAGCCAAACAGAGTGATCATTAAAGAAGCTTTCTAGACATTCAAGGGTCTCCTGACAAACAAGGGCTGTTAAATATTTGCATCATTAGCAGAGAGGTGAGAGAAAGGTCCTTTATGGTCCCACATGAGCCTAATTCAGCAAAAAAAATTCTTCAGACTCTTCAAGTCTGAGGTGCTCTTAAATCAGAAGCCTGTCTCTTTCAAGCACCTAATGTGAATATCAGGGTCAGGTCTGGGCAGAGGTGTTTTTGGTGGGAAAAAGAAGTTTCAGAGTCATATTCGGTCTACATGTCCCCGGTTGGTGCCACCACTGTTGTGTGTGCTGACAAGCCAGCTAGCGTCGCTAATACCTAAAATTTGATTTAGGTAAGTTATCTTTTTTTTTTTTTACAAGATCTCAATTTCAATATTGTTGAGAAGCGACGGTAAGGGCATCAGTTATGCTGAAGCAGGTTTTTATTGCAATGAATAAAACAGAATGTCTGTGCTGGTTAGATCTTTGCTCCTCTCCCGCTTTATCAATCATTTACTCCCCCCCCCCCCGGCTGATTGAGCCTTGATTATTCACAGGATTTATAAGCTCTTTGAAGATGTTCGTGTCGCAGTTCTGTGCTCGCTCCTTCCTTCCACATGTACAACTACCCAACATGCATTATGTTTTGAATTCTGGCCATTGGGGTCAAAGGGTTGTCACTTTCAGTTTGACCATACATCAACAGGCTGCACAAGTGGTTGTGACAAACTAACAACCCCCCCAGTGTGGTTGTCTGCTATCATTTGAGCCTGCGGACTGCAGCACAATCTTCCTCAAGGGATAAAACTGAAAAAAAAAAAAAAAAAATCACGACTCATCTTTCTCATAAATTTGGCAACATTGGGGTTTTTCTTCAGCCTGCGTTTATATTTCTTTCCTGACAAAATGCTTGGATGAGACTGAAAATGCAAATAAATATAACAGGTGCTGTTTACCTTGAGAGAGTGATGTTTGCTCTCGTGTAGAATCATCTCCTCAGACAGGATCAGAGCTCGACTGCACAGGTCAAGAGGCTAAAACAGAAGGACATTAATGAGATTAATAGAACAACCTCATCACAGTTTAACAATGCCAGGCATATTACCAAATCCATATCTGCTGTCAAATCACTTTTTTCTTCAGACTTTTCTATGGAAAAATACATTTTCTGAGTGTTTGCAGTTGCGAGGTGGTCTGTGTGTGACAAGACACCGAAATGACCCGAATGTTTGAGGAAACCACACTCAAGTGCCGTACGAGACCAGCTCTAGTTCAAAATGTGTGCATGAGATGTGCTCAAGGTGAGAATGAGACTTTGGGTTTCTATATGAATGAACAGGAAATAGCACACTTAAGTCTCTAAAGTGAAAGAACGCGTGGTTAAAAGACCCCCAAAATACAGTACCAACACCTTTGTAAAACATGCAGGAGCTGCACTTTTGTGTTCTACAAAGATATTTAACTGTATTTGTGATACCATGAAAAAAAAAATTGTGTAGAGGACATGATTAAAATAGTTTATAAACTTTTAAAATTTATTGTTGTATCTTTTTTTTTTTTTTTTATTTAATTTTGTGACCACCTCTGTTGTCTGTCACACTCAGAGTTTCCTCTTAACATAACCCTTAGACAAGAAGTTAAGTCAAGGTAAGTCAAGGTAACCAATTCAAACTTATTTTGAATCTGTTTTATGTACATATTAAAAAACCAGATCAGTGGTAAAAGGGGCATTTACAAAGCAGAGCCTGAAACCTAGGACAGACCCCAGAATTCTGTGAATTCTATAAAGTAAGTAAATTACCTGAACAAAAATAGGAAAGATCAGGATTTTGGGTGCCACTTTGACGTAACCATAGTTGGCGTGTGAAGTGTGCGAGCGGACGATAGTACAGTTCTGGTAATTGGCAAAGTTAGCATTCTGCTGAGCGTAGTTGGGTGCCGCAGCGTTAGCTGAGGTGGACGACGCCTTTGCAGTCTTGGAGTTGTTAGACCGACGAAGGAAGCCGGCGCGGCTGGAGAAACCGCCTCCACCGCCAGGGCCGCCACCGGAGGAGGCCCCTCCACCGCTGCTCTGGGGCTGTGAGCCAGGGGCCTGTCTTGTTGGGTACAACCTGGCTGCTGAATAAAACAGGAGGTGAAACAAGTGGCGAGCACCAGGCTTTGTCTTTAGATTTTTGAAAACAATCAATCACGCGTCAGATTTTTTTTTTTTTTATGATCTTCGACAGATTTTTTTTTTATGATCTTCCACAGATCTTCTTACCTAGAGTTCCCGGGTTGTCCTGATAGACAGGCTTCAAGATCTGAAAGCAGAACAATATTGAATGTGTTAAATATTGCATTGTTTCAGCATAAAAGGATGTGCACTCTGAATAATAGAACAAAACCAGTGTCAGGAAATACAGTCTATCATTGTTTATTATTATAATCTGATATTGCGAATGAAGATATCTGGACATCACAAAACATAATGAAAATAAGCATTTTTCTGTTAAAAATTGACAAATTAATCAATGTAAACTGGATATTTCCTCTCTGTATATGGGAAGAGTTTGTATGTGTGTGTCAGGATCTATATGTGTAGCAGTGGTTATTTTTTAGAAGACCTTGAACTCAACATCTCAGATGCAGCTGAGCCTCTCTTGCTTCCAGTTAAACTCACCGAGGGAACGATGGTTTCTACATGTCACGACAAATTACAGTCAGACCTTAACCCACTTTGCCTGCTGCTCAGATGGGCGCCCTAGGTAAACCAGAGGTCGGGAAATGTACTGCTTGCGTGCCTCTCTACAGCAGAATCGTGATATATATTTTTTTTTTTGTTAAATGAAGGCTTTCCAAGATTTATTTTGTGTTTGGGAACTAGAATAAAGTGTCAGTGAGACGCATCACCGCCGTGACCTATTTCCAGAGGGCTTCCTGTAAATTTAGCCTGCCATGACGGCGCTCACAGAAAAGCCTTTTCTTGTGTTCGGTCGCAGTCAGGCTGTACTGCTAACACTACTCAGTTTATTTACTGCTGATTTGTCTGATTTCACCGACCCACCACCTGAGAAGCAACCAAAGATGGGAAATACACAAACACACAGACAGAAATACACACACGGTAAGAGGTGAATAGGTATGAATGGGTGAGGAAGAAGGGATTACGCTTGTTAGCGGCTGCGCTAATTAGACAATCTATTTATGGTGATATTGATGCAGTGATGCTCAAACGTTAAATTTTGTGGTTGTTATCGGGTTAGTTATTGCATGATTGCATTTAGGAAAATCAGTTCAGTCTTTTGATTTAATAAGTTTGCTTTATTTCCTTTTTGACCTTGTATACATGATGTCAATGCATGAAAATAAGCACATAGTGTATTGAATACCATAAACAGTACACGTCATTTGGCGCTATAGTCTGAGCTCCAGAGGCTTTCTTGTTTTTTTTTTTTTAACTGATTGCTTTCTTTTTCTGGACTCCTAGAATGGTCTCGGATGTTATATTTAAGAGAAGTTATATCAGATATATGTTTTGTTTTTCAAACATGGAAATTAAGCCAAAGCTCCACATACAGCACTGGTGAAACTACAGTGTTTTTAACTGGTGTGTGTTGTTATTTTACAAAATATACATTACATCGCCTGAAATGGTGTTTAAAAATGTGGATGATTGCGAGTTTAAAATACGTGACACAAATGAGATGGCGGTGACCCAGGATGGCCTGGACATAAACGATCCATCTATCTTGCAATACCAGGGATATAAGGTAAGGAGACATATCTAGGATGTGTCACCATATGACCATGGTGAGGATGAGGAGGACGAAGGAGATGATGAAGATGCAGCCCACCACCACTTTGCACCGGTACCTGGCTTCCTGGATTGATGGGGGCCAGTATGATGTAGTTGTCTCCATTGGACGCCTTCACCCTGGTACCCTTCAGTGTGGCGGTGTGAGGGTGGTGCAGGTGTCGGGGTTTCCCGTCCAGCTCCTCGGCCGAGCCCCCCTGGGCCCCCCACGACATTGTCCCCATGCCAAGGCTGCTGCTGTTACCGGCTTCGGAGCCGTTGACCAGCAGCCTGCGAGCGGCCGTGGCACGGTGGTGGGCAGGGAGAGGCGGCACAGCCGGCGGAGTTTTGCTGGTGCCCACGTCCGGCGCACGTCTGCGGGTAGGAGGAGAGGGGGCGTCGTAGTTCGAGGTGGAGGGCTTGTAGGACGGATGGTGAATGAGGCCCTCAAAGCTCGGCTTCGCTGAGGGTCCGGTGCGCCACACCACCACCGTGATTTCATTGGCACTGCTTCTGCAACAAGAGAGAGTGATGACTGAGTGAAGACAGGGAGCGTCATTACAATCACTATTTCACTGAATTACTTTATGTCAGAGAGGCAAAAACCAGTGATGGGAAAGTTCATATTGTACATGAACTAGTTCAACGTTCAGTTCACGAATTCTAAAATGAACTAGTTCAGTTCATAGTTCATATTTCAAAAAATTTGATCTAAGTTGACAGTTCCAAAAAATGAACTATTTTAGTTCCACAGACAGCAGTTATTTTATCAGTTTTATCACTGAAACAATGCGTCAGATTTCATCTTCATATCCAGTTTTGAATCCTTAATCTCAGACACTTCAGTCTTAAATTCGTTTGTGTTTTTTGTTTAAAAGTGTCTGTATTTTTATTCTTGATGGCACATTTTTGGAAGACTGCAACCCCTTAATTAAGTTTACGAAAGCTGGGCTTTCCACTTTACTCAATGACTGCAGGTCTTCGACAATGTCCTGCACCACCAGGTTGCAGCAGCAGCTGGGAGATGATGACGGAGCCGCTGATATACGCAGTTAATGGGATTTGGGTCAACTGTCTTTAAATTTCTTATTTGCTTGCATACATTGAAAGGCTACCCGGGTGCTTCAGTTCTGTGCCGTTTCAGGTTGGCCGTGGATGTGAATGAAGTGTGGATTTTTTTTATTTTTTATTTTTTTTGAAAGCCAGCGGGCAAAGTTTGCTCAGAAATGAAAGATTTTTTTTTCCACCCTGATCGACATAAAAATCATAAAATCATGTCATAATTCATTTAAATGATCAACCACTTCAATGATCATACGACACATTTTTGCTGCTTTGTCTAATCGAGTTTTGCCGCTGATGTACAGTCCTCCATTGTGCTTCCTGTTTTGATGACGCATTCAGCCGCGCGACGCTGGCGCCTGGTGTTGCCAGATTGGGTGTTTTTCCCCTACATATTAAAGCCTGTTTACAGTGTGTTTTAGTTGGGTTTTTGCCTGAAATCTAGCACAAAATTGAACGAAGATGAACTGAGAGAGCGTGTCGTTCACGGACACCAGAATGAACGAGTTCACAGTAACATCCATCAGTCATTAAAAGAGTACGTTCAGTTCATTCTGGGGTGTTTGGGGCTCATTACCTGATGGCATGGGCTAAGTCCACACATTTCCACTGCTCCACCGGCTGACCATTGAGCTGCAGGAGAGTGTCTAACTGCTGCAGACCGGCCTGATCTGCTGGGCCCCCTGCAAGAGTCGAGAGACAGCCACAAGGTCACATTACATTGTCCAAGGTGCTAATTTATGCTTCAAACTTGCTTCTTCTGGGTTTGGACAGTCATGGAATCGCATTATTTAAAGACGAGGCGCTAACATAATTCATATTCTTCGGAGGTAAAGGAAATGTGGTCAACACTGAGCGTCCTGTTCTTTGCAGCAGGGTGGATTGCTGCCAACATGGGGGCTTGGCTCCGCCTTGTGTGCTTGTTATGCAGACTCTGTGTTTACCGCAACTCCCTGCTGATCAAGACAAAGGCCTCAAGGTCCAAAAAACCAGAAATCTCAAGATGACTAAGGAATATAATCCAGGAAGAGGAATACTTTTAATGCAGTACATCCAAACAGGAATGCACTGTTGCACTTTTAACATCTCATGCATCTGCCTGGTTGCCAGGTATTGTGAAAACTAAAATTAAAACCATTTTTAAACGAGCTCATCTTGGACAGAGGACATTCAAGACTCACCTGGATCGACAGCCTGCACCCTCACAGGGGAATCCGAGCAGATGGTGAATCCATATCCATCCTTTCCACGAAGGATAGTCACCTGCAAGACATGCGCGCACAAAATTTTAGGAAAAGAAGATCTTTCTCAGCAGCCCATCGCCTAAGGAAATGACGGTAGCATGTTGGCAAAATAGTCCACTTCCTTCCTGCAGGATGATTAAGGGGATTTTGATTCTGCTTCTTATTACTGAAACTGTCCTAACAGCACTTTCTCTTTCTGAGGCCAATTAGCTAAGTTGGGGCTAAGTATCGTTTGAATCTGGAACATTTAAAAGCAAGATAATGTAGATTTAACTGATTGAACTCCTTTTTTGAATCAAACTGAGCATCAATTAATGCAATGTGCTTCAAGTATTACAAATCTAAGACTCACGCAGACACCGCTGCTGAGGGCTCGTTCCCATTCCCTGTTTTCCTTTGACCCCAAACATGTCAAACATTTAGCACGACCAGAGCCAAAGTCAACACGGTTTCATCCAAAACATCTCACTTTCCATCTCATCTGCTGACAACCAGGGCCCCAAAACACACAGCAACCTATGTCCCTAACCCCCTGCCCATCCCGCTGTCTTTCTGCTCGACAAAAAAAATAAATAAATAAATAAATAAATCCTGTATGGTGCCATTAAAACCGCTCCTCTGCAACAACAGTAATTTAGAGAAAATAAGTGGTTACTCTAAGGCCTGAAGCCCACAGTGACCCTAAAATGTCAGGTGTGGTTTCTTGTGCCCTGTGCAACAACATTTTTCCTTTAGAAATTTTTTCTACCCCTCATTACCCCCTGATTCTGTACGGTTGAAACCTGGGAAATGTCAGCAAATCAATTACTGCAGTTTCTTGCAACAGCCGAGGGACAGATGGATAGAATAATCCTTAGAGAAATGCAGAGAAACTTCCTACTGGGTGGGGAGAGAGATTTTAGAGACGCAGAAAGATTGACCAGTGATGAAAGAGGGCAGTGGGACTGAAGAAAAAGATGGTGGATGAGCAGATGACAAACAGAGGAGCAGATGGTATGAGAAGAAAAAAAAACACTGAGGAAAAACAGACATGAAGCTTTTTGTCGGACCATCTTGGAATTGAATGTAAATGGTAAAAGACTGTGACTAAAAGTATCTAGAGTGAGAGAAACAGTCTTAGAATTTAAACTGACTGATCTAGAGTCAGTTTAATGGGAGGAGGCTAAGTTTTCCACTTGTGGATGGAGAAGAAACGAGTGCATTTGCGGCGCATTAATCAGAATAAAGATATAATAAATGGTTCCAAAAGCATATGCATAATTTAGATCGCATTAACAGAGCTTGATGGGTGAATTAATACATCCACACTGTGCAAAATGAGATGATGATGTAATGAGTCTGGATGCACCCACAGGAAGGAGACGCCTGCAGTGAAAAGCATGCATTCTTGCATGTGCAGCTCATCCTATCCAACATTCATGCTCCACTGCTCGGCCATTGTTTCACTCATGGCTGCATGAAGCTGCAATTTTTATATCACACAGAAAATTCTATTTTCACAATAACCCTATTTAAAAAAACATATTTTATGTCTCAACATAAAATAGTCGGTACATATTTTCTTTTAACATTCCATCTGAGTGGATTAATTCATCAAATTGCATTTAATTTAAATCACATTCACATCACAATCACATTATTTTGCTCAGTGAAAGATGAATAATGAAGCAATAAAAGCTCCTTTAAGTTGAAATTACTACACTCAGGTATTGGAAATCCCAAAATTTTACACATTTCAACAAAAATGGCAAAACACTTGGATGAAAGGATGAAAAATTTCGACTTCCTGGATTGTATTTGACACCTTGACCACTTTTTATCGCTTCATTAATGGCTGAACTTGATTAAATAGAAGCAGATTGTCATTGTCGAGACGGTGATTATTACTGACGGGAACACGAACGCACCTGAGGCAGCCGCGATCCGATGCAGAGGTGGCACAGCCCGTGGATGGTGTGCATCACCCCTCCGCCCCCCCTCCCGGTGTTCAAATCGGCGGCCAGCACGCACACGCTGTGGCGGTGACTTTCCACCTGGCTGGACCTTCTGCAGCGGGAATATCTCCACAGCCTCCTCTGCGCGGCTGACTGCGTGCTCCCGGGGCTGTGCTCTGGCAGCTGGGTGGACTTGAGCGTGTTGTGAATCATGTTGACAGAGAAAGCTGCCCGCTCTTCCAAATATCAGCGTTCCACAGAAAAAACCTTGTTGGTGGGGCTCTGGATGGCGAATCTGTGCCTCACTTTGCTCATAAAAAGGTGGGCACTCAGTGAATCTAGTTTCTTTCTTCCTTTCAGCAGAACCTGTGCATCACTCCCTCACAGAACTTTGGGTTTTGTGAGCAAGACCTCCTCTGACATGGCATGGCATCCAGTTATCAAAACTCCATTTCTCTTGTTTTCTCCACTTTTCTTCATCATCATCTCTTCTGCCTGTTCTACCGTCCAGCTCCGTACCCCGCGGTCCCAGTAACAGTGGATGCAGCTCCGTGGGTCAGCACTGGGAGAGTGTGTGGCGTCATGCAGACGAGACTGGCCCTGGCTCGGCCCGCTCAGGCCACACTGTAGCTCCTGGCAGGATCGCTCATGGGAACTCTTCAACAGCAGAAGAATAGGAGGAAGTGCCTCCCACCGCCACCCCATGTCCACACGCACACACACACACACACACATGCGCTTGTGCATACCACGCTACCGCGCAGCCAGGACAGCTTTGCGTGTCTGCCTCCGATAAGACCAGTTTGCTTCCTGAGTCCACACTACATAGCCATGAGAGGTGCGACGGCCCTCAGTCACTTCCAAATATACAAAGCAGTGTCGGACAGAGGAGGCCAAGGGGAAAATTGTATGAATTGAATTGTAAAAGCCGGCTCTGAGGCTGCAAAAGTGATCATATTTGCATTGCAAACTCGGCTTTTGCATCTTTAGAAAACACCAAAACAAAGGCTGGATAAAAGTGCGATTATTGAGGCTCATATTCACACATGCCTCAGTCCTCACGTCTCATTAGAGCCTTTCTACGTTACCATTTGATGGAAAATCAGCGTCCAGACATCTTACTTTGTTTGTTATTTTTTCAACTTCCACATTTCCTCTACTTTTTCCTCTTAGCCCTCCCCCACTCCTCCCCCTTCACCTCCAGCAGCACAGTACGGAAATTCACACGTTTAGCACCCTCTCACACTTAGCCAAAGATCACTTCTATTTTCATTTATAAGCTCAACAAACAGCAGTGGAGGGCTTGTAAAATTACAGCTACAACAGTGGCCAGTCTAACCCCTCAACCTCATTAATTCTTGGGTTGCCTTTTTTTCTTTTCTCATTAAAGTTCTGGCTCATGGACTAAGAGGGACATAAAAGAAATGAAGAAAAAAGAAATGAAAGAGGAGCAACGCTGCGCTTGTATATACAATGCTAATAAAGTGGCAGAGAAAGCCGTTGTCTGAAGATCCCTTCATGCCGTTAGTAATGGCAGCTTTTCCCTGTTTGCCTTTTGAAAAGGGCGAGGGTTACCCGTCAAAAACACAAAAAAACACTTTCTCTCTCTTTCATGCTGTGCTGTTCACCTCTAAAGAGGCAAAGGACGGATTAGGGCGGGAGAAGAAAGGGAGAGAAGAAAGCATGTCTTAGGAAGAGGACTGAAAGACAAGTTTGAAAAGCTTGTCTGGGAGCCAGACGAGGACAATCTGGTGTTTAATAATGTGGAATTTCTCTCGCTATTCGTCTCCCTCTATTCCTCACTCTCTCTCTCTCTGACCTCAATAAACAGCTATCAAAAGAGTAGGTGTCTTCCAAACCAGTGAACACACAAAACGGGCCCAAGTTCAAGTTCACAGAAACTGTAAGGTTGTGTTTGAAAAATAACGTCATTCATGTCAAAATGTCACATGCGACACCATTGAAAGATCCTTGCAATGTTGGAAGAATTTGTCCTTTTTATCCCCCTACAATTAAAAGCACAAAAACTAAACAGCAAACCGAACAAAGTGACACAAGATGGCCACATACGGCTTTCCCTTCAGACAGCAGCGTCAGATACCTTCTTACAGCATAAGCTCCAAAACAGCTTATGCTAACTGACAAGCAGAGTGATATGGAGGGACACACTGCCCTAGCTACAATTAGTATTTATTTCCATGGGCCCTCTGCTCACCGCCACTTTTTCACCAACCATGGGTTAGAGAACATAAGAGAAGAAAAAAGAAAAGATGGAAATGTTCTGCACGTTGGCATGAAGCAAGGGCGAGGCAACCAAAAGATGGACAGAGCAAGGATGAAAAAAATGGAAAAGATATTTTATTATCTGCCTGTTCAGTCAGTGAACGCGCATCCCCTCCATCCCTGAACTATTCCTGGAGCCTGTCACACACACACACACAGATCCTTGGACTTCTTTGTGAAGACTTTCATAGACATAATGCAATACCCAGCCCCTAACCCTAACCCTAACCATCCCAACTAACCCACTAAACCTAACCCTAAGTAACCCCAACCCTAGCCTAAACTAAAGTCTAACCCTTGGTTTTACCAAGGGTTTAACCAAGTCTTAACCCTCAAACAAGCCTTTGCAAGGACCAGCCAAAATGTCCCCTTCCTAAAAATGTCCTCATTTTGCTAGTAGAATAAGTATTTTGGTACTCAGTGTGTAGCAAGTACAAGCGTGCGCACACACACACACCTCAATCATCTGCTACTTAGATTCAGATAACAAGGAGGAGACACAAAAGCAGAGGGGAAAAGGAGGAGAGGAGCTTTCACAAAAAATAGTCAAACCGAACAAAGTGACACAACGTCGATGCCACGTCGATGCTTTTCAGATGTTA
The DNA here is from genome assembly GCA_015343265.1 of Pao palembangensis. Lineage (NCBI taxonomy): Eukaryota > Metazoa > Chordata > Actinopteri > Tetraodontiformes > Tetraodontidae > Pao > Pao palembangensis. Next base: position 4,239,399 of record CM027096.1, on the reverse strand, counting down.
TTTACTGAGGAGGGGCTTCTATCTGGACACTCTCTCTGAGCCGTGAAGCTCAGATTGGTGGAGCTGCTCTGATGGTTGCTCTGGCAGCTCTGTTCCAACCTTCTTCTAGTCGATGAAGATGATGCATATTTACAATGATTTTGCAAAAAAATAATGTCTAAAATTTTATTTTTATTCCAGAGTAACTGTAGATGTGCATCCTTCCTCTCATTGCCGTTTGCAGTGAGTGTGTGAAGGCGTGTTTAGAGCAGACGGACGGATCATGGGTAGCTGTGTTTTCCCTGTGTTCTTATGGCCTGACCATATCTTCAATTATGCTACTGATTATCCTCAATTGCTGTGCTGCTTCCTCATGACACGCAGCAGAAAAGTCAGCTGTGAGTGCGTTGTCAGCTTGAAAGCTGTCAATTCCGAGCTCCTCTGTCACCCGCCACGCCGCGGTGCCGCCATTAAAGCACCATCTGCAGACGAGCGAAACACCACAGAAGAAGAAGATACGAAATCACGGTTCATTTGCTCGTCCATGTAAATTACAGAGTCTCAAAACAAAATGCAAGCTGCGGCTCATGAGGCTAGGAATTTTGGTATTAGTACATCAATATGGATTATAAGTCACTGATTGCGCCATCAGCACCAACAACTAGAAACTATGACGCAAACAAACAAAAGATAATTCAAGAAGCTGTCAAAAGCTGTTGAAAAGCTTCGGACAGGTAACTGAAAAAAGATGCAACAGCCTTCAGAGTGAGAAAGAAAAACACCTCAGAAGGTCAAGAGTGCAACTGGTGATAAAACTCTGCGGCTCACTAGAAATGTCAAATATCCCTCAGATCCACAATCAAATGAAACAGCGCCCTTAATTTTGCCACCTGTGACAAATGTAAACACGACTCCTGATCCCGTTCAAACACGCTTCCTTAGGTTATCACAGTTTTCCATTCCCAGCCGTAAAACTGGATGAAAGTATAGACAGTCACGCTCCAGTGTCTCAGTAAATGGTTTAAGTGGTCTTCCTCATTCATTCTTAATGAATCCTAACCCCAATCCTAATCCCGTATAGTCTCCAGTGAGTAATGGACAATGTGTACATTTCAATCGTGAAAGTTGAAAATTGATAAAACACACAGAAGTATGGAGGAAGGATGGATCTGTGGCAACCGTGAGCAGAAGGAAAAGTGGCACTGACTGTTTCCCTTCCTCACGACAAACCATCAGTCCACTCCTCACGCGACTGAGCCTTCTGACAGATATTGTTTAACAAGAAGTGAAAGTGGCTGATTTTTTTTTTTTTCCACTTCTCGGAGCTCAATACATATATTTCTGATATCATGTTTTTAATATGCATAATGAGTTTATTGCCACAACATGTTACAATCATATGGATGCTACAAACACACTGCACGCACATGTGAGTAAAACAAACATAAAGATGTAATAAGAGTGATTGTCAGTTGCACGAGCGCGACATAAAACAGATTAAAAAAATCTGTTTAACTGCATTTGTTCACAATTGTGCCAGTCTGCATTTCCTGACATTTTTAAACAATCCACACAGGGAGAGGGTGAGAAAGGTTAGTTTTACTTACTGTTAAGCATTGCATATTCTCAGGGCGAGTGGTCTCGGGGGCAGCACCATGGTTTGACAGCACAGCCTCTGAAATGTAGACAAAAGAATCACGGGCTGAGACGGTGCCTTTGGAGCACATTGCTCTCCGCGCCAACGCAAAACAGCCTTGGCCGCGCACGGAAATAAAGTTCTCAAACAGCTCGGAGCGGGCACACAAGTGATGCAGGCAGATAGCAGCGCGCAATTACGGCAACAGTTGTCTGGAGCGGCCCTTCACTGGGTCGCGATTCAAACTTCACAGCACAAAATTAAAAAGAAAAAAAAAAAAAAAAAAAAAAAGGAGGGCCGGATCAAGTCAAGGAAAATCCTGTAGGATGCGAGCATCCAACAAACTGGCCGGGAGAGGAGTGAAAAGTGAGAACAAGTGAGAGGGAGGGAAAGAGGGAGGGGTGAAGAAGAGAAAAGGAACTCAAGGAACTCCTCTAACACTATTATCCATCCGTCACAGGGCTCCGGAGAAGTTGCTATGGTTACGGGGACTCACGCCTCAGTGTCCTTTTAACTATTGCTCATGAAGCCAGCATTCAGCGTCGGGCAACAAAGCAGATCTCCTTCTCTCCTTTTCTAAATCTTCTTCTGTTTACATCGGGCTACATCTTCTTCTCTTCCTGCTTTTCTGTTTTGCCAGCTTCACAAACAGACCCCCTCCCCCCTGCCCCCCGCCACCCACTCGATGCAACCCCCACCTGCAGTTAAATGTTTCCATCTTCCTTTTTTGTCCTTTTTCCATCGCACAGCAGCCTCCATCACCACAGGAGAGAGATGATCCGAACTCGGACCACGAAGCTCCGCAACCAATGTGCCATAAGTCTTAGCTGTCAAAGGTCAACAACAGCTTTTTCCTCGAAACAATTTTGATCTTTTTATAAAAGTCAAAATGACCTTTATACAAAGTTGAGTGCAATTTTTCAGGGGTGCAAATTTAGTTAGTGAGACAAGTTGAGTAAAATATCGGAGTGATCCTAAATGTGGCTGCTCCCCAGACACACGACTTCATGCTTTATACAGTCAGAACAGTTTTACTGTTACTGTATTTTATCAGAACAGATGTGAAATATGATTTGTCTCTGCTGTTTTTTTATTTTTCCATAATTAATCATTTATCATTAAATATTAAACTTAAATAAATCATTAAATGACCCAAAAGTGTTTTAGAGAAGAATATATCAGAGTAAAATGGGCCATTGATTTAATACTTAATTCACTTTTTGGCTTACAGTCAAATATATACCTACATTTTCTAAAAGAAATTTTTAAGGAAATTAACTTTGATTCCTGCAATGAAACATTCAAAAGTCGTGACGGAGACAGAACCGAGAGAAAATGTGCACTCCGGTTGCAGTCTAACCACAGTCCGGCAGTCTCTACCTCCCTACGGGTTAACCTTGAGGTAAATGGCCTAATCCCGTAGCTGCAGGTCCCATGGCAACCTGAAGGTTTTTCCCAAAAAAATGGTGAACGCCGTCAGTTGCAAATCTAAAACCTTCCAGGGCTCCTGCAAATGGGGGGGGGAGGGACCTGGCTGGCATGGAGCCTAGGAGAGTAGCCCTTTGTGAGGGTTAAGACATCGGTAACACGGGGAAAGTCAAGGAGCAGCATTCAGTCAGAGTCCTCCAGCAAAAGTCCACTGACAAAAAGAGGGAGGGCAAATAAAACATGGGATGGGAAAAGCGGACGGCAGTGGGAAAAGTCTGCACTGGAGGAATCATCGTAACAAGGCGAGAGGAAGACGTTTGAAGACGGGGCGGAAAAAGGCAAAAGAAAGACGACGACAGGGAAAACTAACAGAAAACAGAGAGAACGTGGCAGAACATAACAGGCCCTTGACTCTGCCCACGGCCCTGTTTGCCCCGCTTCTTCACCCAACACTCAGTCTCCCTTTTCACCATCAGGCCCTCGCAAACAAATAAAAATTTGATGGAGAGAGCGAGGACGCCAAGATGGGAGGACAGAAGACGAAAGAGGAAGGTGTTCTTGAGAACTTCCATCCAACCTCATGTACCGAGAAAGGATTAACAACAACGATGGAAATAGGTGGTACAATCTATGAAAAAGTTATGGATTAATAGTAATTCTGTAGTAGTCAGTCGTGTTGGTTAACGTTTTGGTTAACTCACTGCAGAAATAAGAGACATCAGTGGAAAACATGTCGGCGCAGTAGTGTCGGTAATGGTTTCACTCATATTCCCAGAACATTAAGTTACCTATTGAGTCACTTTGGTTCCAACTGGCTGACATTCATTTACAGGCGAAATGAAGAAAACAGCATTAAATGTCTCCCCAGGACCTGATTGGAGTTGAATTAATTCAATTTTCTCTAAAGTGTGCACTCAGCAGTCGTCCTGTAGCCTGTGCTGCAGCATTTCACAGGATCAAAACTGTGCATCTCCCTCTTGTGTTCACAATTCAGAGGTCAACTATTCCATAACTTCATTTATTTAATCGTAAAACTGGAGCAGAAAGATGATGATCTCTTAAATCCACCAAGACGTCATCCCTCATGGCACCATTCACGATCCCCTTTAAAGATTTATTGACAGAATTGTCTTTAGATCTGTTATCCTATCTCTGGGACACAAATCACGCATTTCACTAGATAAACCCTGGCACACAGGATGGTTTTTTTAGCAGATTAACTAGAAAATTCTGCAAAATATAACATTTATATGTGTGGTACAGAATGAAAAACCTCAAATATTTAACATTTGACCTTAACACTAGCTTTAATAAAACCTGTACTGTGTATTGTAATTAGTAGTCCTGTCTACTAATTACAATATTTTAATACCGGTAATCTCAATATATTTCTTTCCATCCAGTACCACTGTCAATACAATCTATAAAACCTTACACTAACTTGTTAACATTAACATGCTAATAACTACAGAACAAATACCAAAAGGATATAATGCATCATGGTACCATCCAAATAGCTTTTTATGTCATTAAAAAAATAGAAAAGTGGGTCATATGTTCATATCAAACCATAGGACAAACTGCAAGTGAAAGTACAGTTAATGTACCGTGCACGCTAACAACATGTAATTAGATCATAGAGCTGCATGCACGAGTTAGCATCGGTCAATCAGAGTAACTCTGGGATTCAAACGTTTGGGTTGAGGATATTCGTGCCCTGCTCTCTAACTGACCTCCCTCAGTGACTGATTCATGCGCTTGTGAACAACGTAATGTGCTGAATTTCGGCTGGTCTGGACGCTGCCACCTTTCATAAACTGTTACTGTCACGACCGGGGCAAAATAGCCGGGGAGGAATATGTCAGTCGTCTGTCCGCGTCACGTGTTGAACGATTGTCCCTGATCAAGATTTGCATTTAGAGGTAACAAATCAAAATGATCTCACTTTTTAATTAATGTGAATATGACTTCTGGATTTATCATCTATGATGCATTGATGCTACTGAAGAACAAGGAGCAATTTTGCCCGGTCCCAAAAGGCCTGAAACGTGGGATTTTAATCATTCTTTATCATTAGTTAGGCTGTCCCACCTGGGGAGAATATATGATTTAAACAGGCAGAATGAAAACCAGTTTGCTCCCCCTGACTCTCCAACTTATTTCCGCCCATGCCTGTGGCACTTGATATGTTGGAAAATAAATCCTAATTTACTTTGTGTCCATGACAACTCTGTGCCAACAAGGTTTGCTGTCTCTGACCCGGGCCTGTCAAAGTGTCCGCCCACCAAAGATTAAAGACTGGGCCATTGAGTATACTGGGGTTTCAGATTCCATTCTATGTGTTCTCTAACTGGCCTCTAAGCGTCCTTGTGCAACAGTGTGTGTGTGTGTGTGTTTTCCAGGTCACTGCATTTGTAAAATGTGCTGTATATTTGCAGGTTTGAAGCTGAATTTCTTCTAAAACATCGTATGGATAATTTTTTTCCTGGTATTATATCACCTTTAAATTCAATGCACGGAAACACGAAGCACTTTTATTTGCAGTACTAATAATAAGGCTTTCTCCGACTGTTTCATCTCGACTGGAGCTTTTTTTCCCCTAAATAATGATACAGTGAGTGCTCCCACGATACCCTCAATCAGATGTTTACACTGAGCCCAGCGATGGATTTTTAAGCGTATAAATCTGCAGTTTTACATTCATCAGCAATGGCAGCAAGCGCAAGGTCTGAGCAGCTGGGTCAAGTCTTTTGTGTTAGGTCAAACCGCATCAGCTGCGTGATCTTTCAGACACACTTGCTAAGACACTTCCCGTACTCACAAGTCACAGAATTAAAAACAACCCTTAACCTCATCAATATCAAGGTCCTCCTCCCTTCATCCAAATACAGTAAATTAATCCCATCCTGTCAATTTTAATCTGCTGATTTTAACATCTGGAAATCTCTCTCTCTCTCTGTGTACAGTACGTCTGGGCTACACGTCATGGAGCGTTACAAAGGCGCGTTGTATGCTAAAGATGACACAGTTTGGAAGTACAAACCTATTAGGTGTTCTGTTATTTATATTTTTACACATGTACGGACCGACTGACCCACATCGTCAAGTTAGCGTTGAAGGGGGAATCAATTAGCCATGGTCAAAAACACACACACATATGTGTCACTGTGGGTCAGCTGCCATCACTGACGCTGTGAGCAAAGAGGGAGAAAAAGCAGAGCAGATTTCTTTTTTTTTTTTTTCCCAACACAGACAACCATGCATGTGTGAATACACATCAGGGCCATCCCATGCATGTGTAAATACCCATCAGCGCCATCCCAACCTGAAAACAGTCCATTATCCAGGCTTTCAGAGTAATTAATTATAATCCCAGGCTCTGTTTGAACACATTTCGTCTGCTGCTTTAAGCATGTTTGGGGATTTTATATCATAATATCGCCTCATCTGCGGGATTAAATCTAAGCAACGTTCAAGTTTCCTCCTTCGCGTCATATGAAAAAGTGTCCAGATAATCAGCTGTCACTGAAACGTTGTCGGACTGCCACTCACGCTGAGCCTCTCAGCTCGTTCTGAGCAAAGTGAAGATGGCAGCCTTTATACTGCAGCCCTCCAGTGTAATTAACTGTCAGCACTCTGCAGATTTGTTTTGTTGTGGAGGCAGAAAAATCTGCATCCCACAAGTGAGAAGTCTGCCGACGTGCCAACGGTGTTCAGGATTTTCAGAAGCATGGCTTGTAACAATATGATAATTATAGGTTCCTGTCGTTTTTGTGCTCTGCATGCATGACTTATTTCCACGTATTGTGCTTTTTTTTTTTTTCATGTCCTGCTGATGTTTGTACCAAATTCACTGAATTTCCAAGCAGGGGATTCGTTCTGTTAGGTCAGGATGGTGCTCCATCAACGCAAAGATGTGCCGTGACTTTCCCAGCATGGCTTTCACTGTAGGATTAGTAAGACCGACTGATCTAAATACAGAAATTCTGAGCACATCTGACCACTATAGCACGTGAATTTTTTTTTTTTTTTTCCCCCCGTGAGGATAAAAGACAATATTGTTGGTAACTTAAGTGTGATTTTTGCTCCATTTGTGTTTAAACTGAGCAGAATTAACTGTTTTCTGTACAATCTCCATGCAATTACCATCATTAGCATGTTTTTCTTTCTCGGATAATTTGATAAATTTGAAACGTCTCGACCTAATGCAACATTTACTGCGTTGGCTGGTAAAAGAGAACGAGTCATACCTCCTTTGCTCTGAGCTTTTACCAAATAAAGGGCATACCTTAACTCCCCAAAGTGTTGCAAAAGAACAGAAACAAGTCCACCAGCCAGCAGACCACACAGGTCCAAACTGAGCTCCAAACAGAAGCACAAATAATTCTCAAAACTGGTAAAAGTTTGTTTTTTTTGTGCATTCCTGGTAACCTACTGTCAAGTAACAAATATTTCAAGTAAGAAGCTCTTAGATGAAGTCCGAAATGACTAAGATCTCTATAATTTTCGCACATCACGTTGCTATGGTACCACTGATGAAGAGAGTTAGTTGAACTGGAGACAGAAAAAGATTCATCCAAAGCAAATGAGAACATGGCGAGCCAGCCAACATCCCTGCATGCTCCTCCCTACTTCTGTAAAGGTTGACAAGCAAACAGCTCTATTTGATCATTTAAAGAATGCATTTTGTTTTTTTATCCCGTCTTAAGACCTATAGTTTAAGCATATAAATTGGACCGGGGATTAATATCCCAAACAACTGCGTTAGCAAATACAGGAGAATTGTCAGGAAATAAAACAGCAGAATGATTATAATGAGACACAGGTGGATGGGGATGTATGAAAATAAAAAGTGAGGGAAGTATTTACAGTGGGATGGATTGTGTGATGAGGACAAAAGGAGAGATAGAGAGAGGATGCACGTACACTGTGATATTGTAATGAGTGGGATTTTGGTCATTCCCATGTCAGTGCATGTCATGCTGCAGCAGCGGCTCCGTGGCCTACATTCTGCCAGCTGGCAACACAAGAGCATGCATGAGTGTGCGCACACACACACACACTCACTCGTACACACGAACACATGGATCGGATGAGACAGTTGTGGGCCACTGGAATAGATGTATTAAAGAACCTGCAACCGCTCCATCTGATTGACTTTTTTTAGTAGATTTGATATCATTTTGGAGGTATTGGAGTGTAAAAACCGACCTGGCGGCTCTTTCTGAACACGTGTGATATAATTAAACACCTTTTGGGGCAACCAAAGGTACCCTTTAGCGGAAGTCAGGATCCCCTCAAGCCAGCTTTCTAATGGTTTCCCGCTGGCTGAGTACTGAGTCCAATCTGATACTCCTGTCCCAGTTCCATCCACAGAAGCATAAAACTAATTTTAAAGTTGCATGAGGTAGATTAGCCTAGTTCAGCCAAGCAGTGTAAATTGCGCTGGGTTAGCTAACATCGTACAATATCTCCATCGTTCTCTTGACCCAGAATGGAAGTATAAAGCAAGCAAAGGGGAAAATCACCAGGTTTGTGCACGTTGAAGAGATGTGAATGAGGGACGACGGGCACGGTGTTCCGCTGACACGTCTGTGCGCAACGTTTCACTGAATGGGAAAGTTTAAGCAACGTTTCTGACCAACTTTGCTCAGCTGGAGGAAATTAGAGGACAATTGACAGGTTGGCCGATCAACAAAGGGAGATTAAAAGTAATGTCAGCCAGGATAAAACTGCACCGAGGAGGTTTATGACAGGGAAAAAAAAAAAAAAAAAGGCCAAACCGGAGAAGAGAAGAGCAAGAAATGACACGTTCAAAAAAATGCACCGCTTCGAGATGCAGAAAGCGACTTTAAAATCCGGTGCTGTGGGTATGGTAACGCAAACATGGTACTCACCTCCTCTAGGCTGCCCTTAAGGCTGGCAGAGGGTAGCAGAACTCCGACACACACGCACACAACTCCATCACCGGCGTCAAACTACCACTGAGTGCAGACATAAGTAAGAGGAGGCGACTCACTCGAAGGTAAGGAGCTTAAATAGATCTCCAGACAAATATGTGTGTGTGCAAACGTGCGTGAGTTTGGGTGGGTGGGTGGGTGTGTGTGTGTGTGTCTGTGTGTAAGAGGGGAGATCCACTCCAGCAGCAAACGCTGTTGGAGAGCTGTGTCCCTCTCTCTCTCTCTCTCTTCTGTCTCTGGCAACTGTGACGTGCAAGGGTTACGTCCAGTCCCCTCCCTCTCTCCCTCTCTCCCTCCTCTCTTTCTTTTTTCATTTGTTCTCCCAATCCCTCTCTCTTTCTTTCCCTTACTTAATCCCTCAGCTCTCTAGTTACCCCACCTCCTGATTCAATGGACTGATAAAAACGAAGGTGGCGAACTCCCATCACACGCAAATGTGAGGAAATATTTGTCTAAAGCACTGTGGTTGACCCCCAAGCACTGCTGATGAGCATAAAACTAAGTTATTTTGGGTTTTTTTTTAAAAACACTATTTGAAACTTTATCTTTCAGAAACTATCTCATGGTTAAATGAGGATAACAGGACTTACCTGTGGAGTGGTGCGACCGAGTGGGCACTTTAAGATGCTTCTTTCTCCCCAGTCCATCGCTGAGAAGGTAGTACCATCCTCGCACCTCCTACAGCACACGCAAACATGCGGACATGTGTCAGGGTCATGCACAAGCGCCTCAGCCCTGATTCAGCCTAACGAGCTCTTCAAAACAACTCCTCTGCGTGAAAGAGGAACACCTTGCACACAAACAGGTCTGCAAACACACACACACACACACTTCTGACAGTGGCCGCGGCTTATTTCAGCAGCTGATGCCCCCGTCTTTGCACTTTTACACTCTGAGCCAGATGGCGTGTGTGTGTGTGTGTGTGTGTGTGTGTGTGTGTGTGTGTGTGCGTGCACATGTATGTTAGCACTACTGTACTCTACGTGTCCGGGATAAAGTCCTGTCGGCTGCGCTGGAGGTCTCCCATTTATTTTTATCTGACCATGTGGACATGCTTGCAAACAAAAAAACAGGATAACACTGTTTCAAGCTAACATTTATCAAAATGTGCACACATGCGCGTGCATACATGCGTGCCTCTTTTGTGCTAAACAATGCAAGGCCATGCACATTCACAATAATCTCCGTTTTAAAAGCATCTTATCTAAGTGGACAGATTTCTGCGGGCTGTGGCCGACCGGGGGAGTGGGGTGGGCTTATATAGAGGATGGGGGAGGGGAGGGCGGAGGAAGGCATATGTCCTGAAGTCCAGGGAGGGATTTAATCATTTAATATTACGTGTGACGAAGGCAGGACGGGTGAGCCAATGACAGCTGCGCAGGAGACAGATTAGAGATGCGAGAAAAGAGGAGCTGAAGAGAAGAAGAAAGTTGCTAAAGGGTGAAAACAAGTGACAGGGCATGCAGGTAAGAAAAATAACACCCATGAACTCAAAATTGCTTCAGAAGTCAAAGAAAGTCCTTCAGAGGACTGATATTGGAAAAAAAAAAAAAGGATGCGAAGAAGCATGATGTCGTGGGAGTCAAAGCCTGTTACACCTCATTAACATCTCAAGTCAACATGTATTGGGATAAATATGAGAAGGAAAGCAAAAACCCTGGATGCTAACTACAAAGCACAGAGAAATTCTGCAGGGGCGCCTTCAACAGAGAACGGGATGTTTAATTCATGCAGATTGGCTTTTCCGGTTTTAATTCTCAATGTTAATTAAGCGTTTTATGTCAGAAATGCAGGGATGTTTCCCTCTCATTCACACTGGCCAGACCAGTTTAAATTCTAAGAAAACAAACAATACATATTTTGAACTCTGAAATGATGAAAAGTAAATAAATAAATCTAAATATACATTTCAGTAATTAAGCGACCCAGTGCTGAACTCCAGTATCTGAAGGCAACGCTGCTGCGCTGTAACCCCGGTAACCCCAAAGTGTTTCCATCACAACTACTGTATTGAGGTCAGTCAAATGCATTCAAACTGAACTAAGCCCCTAAAATCACGGTCAAATGGATGGACACGCAAACGCAGGGAGTGTTGAAGACACTGTGTTGTGTTCAGAAACACTGAAATCTCTGTTTACAGTAAACTCACCTTGTCCAGGAGGGAGCACACGCCGAAGCTCGTGCAGCCCAACAGGATGCTGCGTCTACACACACACACACACACACAGAAAGACAAAATGGACTCAAATCAATAGAATCTACATTGTCAAAGGCAACTTTGATGAAATTGAACGTAGCACCGATATTCTGTTTTTCCAAACACATGAAATGAGAAGCAGGTTCTTGCATGGATGCATCTCTGGACAGGAGCTGTGAGGCCGTGTGTTGCGGTGGCGGAGGGTGGTGGGTGTTGGTGTTCAATTATGCATACATGAGAGAAACAGTTGCGGACGTTTCTCCCAGCTGGACAAGGCCAAAGCAGGTGCCGGTGCTGTTTGCAGCTGTCAGCATGAATGAAAGCCTGAAATAAATAAATTGTAATGGCTGAAATAATTCTGGACTCCGCTCAGAGAAGGAGCTAATGACCGGGAAAGCTCGGACACCGTGGCAGAGCGCACAAAGTTATCGCGTTAAGTCAAAGAAGTTACAGTCACACTATTTGGAAGCATAGAAACACATCGAGACAGACGGGCACAAATCCTGGAATCTTGTACAAAATTTGACCTTATGCTAAACAGGCCTTCTGTATTCCTGTAAAAATGGTTGTATTTATATATTTATAATTTTACCACTTATCTTCACCAGTTTTAGATCATTTGTTATTAAAATCACAGAATTGTCACATGTACCGGCGTTCAACTGCTTTGTTGATAGAGAAGTACAGGGAAGGTCAGAGGAAGCTGCATTGTGTCTTTGTAGATCTGGAGAAAGCTTATGACAGGGTGCCCAGAGAGGAACCGTGGTATTGTAAGAGGAAGTCTGGAGTGGCAGAGAAGTATGTTAGAGAGGTGCAGGACATGTACGAGGACTGTAAGACAGTGGTGAGATGTGCTGTAGGTGTGACAGAGGAGTTCCGAGTGGAGGTGGGAGTGCATCAGGGATCAGCTCTGAGCCCCTTCTTGTTTGCTATGGTGATGGACAGGCAGACAGACGAGGTTAGACAGGAATCTCCATGGACTATGATGTTTGCAGATGACATTGTGATATGTAGTGAGAGCAGGGAACAGGTGAAGGAGAAGGAGAAGCTTGAGGGGTGGAGGTTTGCCCTGGAAAGGAGAGGAATGAAGGTTAGCCGCAGCAAGACCGAGTACATGTGTGTGAATGAGAGGGACCCAAGAGAGGTTACAGAGTGGAAGAGTGAAGTTACAGGGAGAAGAGATAAAGAAGGTGGAGGATTTTAAGTACTTAGGGTCAACAGTCCAGAGCAATGGAGGTTGTGGAAAATAGGTGAAGAAGTGTGTGCAGGCAGGCTGGAAGGGGTGGAGAAAAGTGTCAGGTGTGATGAGTGATAGAAGATGCTGAGGTTCTCTTTGGGAGTGACCAGGATGGACAGGATCAGGAATGAGGACATCAGAGGGACAGCACATGTTAGAGGTTTTGGAGATAAAGTCAGAGAGGCCAGACTGAGATGGTTCGGACATGTCCAGAGGAGAGATAGTGAACATATTGGTAAAAGGATGCTGAGCAGGAGGCCTAGAGGAAGACCAATGAGGAGGTTTATGGATGTAGTGAGAGAGGACATGAAGGTAGTTGGTGTGAGAGAAGAGGATGCAGAAGACAGGGTTAGATGGAGGCAACTGATTCGCTGTGGCGACCCCTGAAGGGAAAAGCAGAAAGGAAAAGAAGAAGAAGATCGGCATTCAACTACTCCGGTGAGACCTGCAGTGAAGCACCGTCCGGCTGTGTCTCACCGTGGATTGCGCAATCACTCGGCTGACTGTGCCTTACATGCTGTAGTGAGAACGTATTGCTATGTGTGGAAAATGTTTCTTATGTTGAGCGATCATAAAACTGCTTAAAAAAGGCGCTAGGTGAGGCATGCAGTGCTCGTGCCTCATACAAGGGGGCGCTCGTGATCCCAAGGATTCTTGTTATGATTCAGTGGCTGCAGAGCTGCAGACTTCATTTATAAGTAAGCTTAATAGAGGCTCATTCGAATGTCATGCATTGGGGGGGAGGGGGGGCTCACATGAATGTACAGATGAGCTTTGCTTTTGGCTGCAGAAACACCTTGGCCCGTGTTCTGCAGCGTTTAAGAGGATTTCCTGAAGATGCACTGATGCCAATGTTTCTTATCAAACGCATGGGAGAGTTAACCGAGTACAGAAAGTTCAAGTTATCTAAAAACCACAGTCCCGACACAGCCTTGAAATGCCTGCATTCAATGAGAAACCCTCAAAAGGATCTTGACTTGTTCTCCTCAAATACACGGTAGGCGTAATAATGCCCAATGATACAATATCTGGCCCTGGTAGCTCCTGTTGCTGCATAAGAAATATTCCGAAGGTTATAAAGAAGGTCTTTAATTGAACAACATGGCATAAAAAGCTGCAGGAGGAGTTAGCCTGGGTCAACACAGATGCGTTTTGGTTGAATAAATATCTTGTTTTTCTCTCTGCAGCAAATCTGAATCGTCCAATCAGCATTTCTGTGTATATATGTAAACACTTCAGCGTGGATGAAAAATGGGGGGTGTATAAATAATGGTAACACAGCTAACCCTTTCAGACTCTGCTGCACAGGGAAAGGGGAGCATGGACTTCTTGCGAAGGTCGACAAAACAAAACAACCAAAATAGAAGATGACGTATGTTTTCTAACATTTTCTTGCAGAAAACAAGTTCTGGTGGAGAAGATGTTTATCCCTGGTGGTCAAGGCACATGGGGTGTGAATGAAGCTTAACTGCTTTCCAAAGATGAGCAAATCGCTCTTAATCTGTGTCCTAGAAACCGTCCCAAAAAGGTCTCGGCTCATTCCATCCCATACATCTCAATACATCCTAGTGGCGGACGCTGCTGCCTTAAACGAAGCTTTCTGCTTCAGCACCTTGAGGTGGAGGTGGAGTTCCACACTGTGAAAAACAGCCTCTTGTGAAAGGCCCCCTCGCTGACCCTGCTGGAAACAAAGACGGGACCGTGTTGCTGGTCACCTGGTCTAGCTTATTCCAGGGTTTGTGTTGATCTGATAAAAGCTTTCTCAAACGCTCACAAGGAGAAGGTTTGCAGGAAAATGGGACTGCGGCACTGGGGAACCGTACGGGTCTTCAGTCTGTCTCTGGGATCACCACCAGGGAAGAGGCCGACCTGAAGACAAGACAGAGAATCCAGTTTCGTACAATTTGCAGGGATGCTCAAGTAAGAGCCGCTGCACCTGTACATGCCTTAACATAAGCATTACATGACCCGTGACCCTCCTCCAGGACGCCTCGAGCCTCCAAAACTGCAGATGCGTGCAAACAGACCGGCACAGGAAATGTTTTCAAACATGCACGCTGGCACGCTCATCAAATTTTCAGGTAAGCGGGCCGAAATGTCAAAGGTAGACAGAATCAAACAAGCAGAACCACACTCGCAGATTAGCAGGATTCAAGGGAGCCAATGTCTGAGGAATCTTGTGTCAGCTTTCATCACTGCTGGCTAAATGTCGTGGGTGCTTCCTCCTCTGCGCAACAGCCAAATGAGACCTGACAAGCGTTTGCTTCAGGAAAGTACAAATAAATTAGAGGGTTTTCATTCCCCGCAAGAGGGGAGATGAATATTCTTCATTGTTATTGGGATTTGATTCATGTTTGCTTTTTTGTTTGACGTTAGAACAATTTAAAAATAGCGCTAAACACGCCCTCCAGCAGCTGTTCTACAGTGCTAAAAATGCTGACTTTGAACTTTTATTTCAGTAACAAGGGTACAAAGTTTTTCCCTCACCACTGACCACAAGGACTCTGTGTTCCTGGATGATTGACAGCTTCAGCTAACCTATAAAAAAAAACCGAGTAAAACAATGATTTGATTTTTTTTTTGGTATCATCAATAGTGCCGTCATAATGTCGGTGAAGAATGTAGCCACAGCCATTAGATAATTAAATGAGCCTTGCTCGGGTTGGATTGCAACCCTGCTGGACTATCACCAGGAAACTGAGGAGTCTGGTGAAGAATGTAGCCCTGAACATCACCACTGTGGGATGTTATAACACGGCTGAAGAGAAGTTTCATAGTCATAAGATCAACAGTTTAATCCCGCTTTCATTGAGAAACCCACCCATGGTTTTTCCTTCAACAGTCAGTTTTAAAAGGTCGAAAAATGTAAAATTACAAGTGCACAGAGCTGAATTGTTGGAGAAGAGCACTGGCAGCGGAGAAAACACAGACAGCTCTGGTACCCATGCACAAACCATTAAAGGTCAGAGTGTGTGTGTGTGTGTGTGTGTGTGTGTGTGTGTGTGTGTGTGTGTGTGTGTGTGTGTGCCTGTCTGTGTGTGCTGCTTGAAATACCCTGCTTCAAGAGTCAAAACTAATTTATGGCTAGCAAACGAAGCGTGTAGCCTATGAATGTTTTTCTACATCTGTAGAGTCTCAGCATGCGTGCATGTGCCTATATTGACCCCACTCACCTTTCCTGTCTGTCTGCTTGCTTTCTTTCCCTTCCTGTACGTCTCCTCGCAGCAGCGCTGGGAGACTCGCCAGCCGTGTTGACATGGTCACGGCTAACATTGGCTTTTCTAAATGAATCCTGCTCCTGCAGGCACCGTCTGAGGCTAAAATGTGGGAGTCTCGCTTGTGTGATAACACCCCTGGCGTGTCAGGGCTTGGGTACGAGCGCTGTTTGTTGTTCCCACACTGAACTTGGCATCGTATTGGAATACTGGAATATCTCACTGGTACATCTGATCCTGAGGCCTAAAAAACAGGATCTATATGACGCTGCACAGAACCAAACAAAAAGACTTTCAAAGCAAATCTACTTTGGACAGGAATATAGAGAAAAAAACAAGTTAATGTGGACAAATTTGAATGAATTATTCACTTCACTTATCATTCAAGTTTGAATGTTTACAATTACAAAGGTTTGTTAATGCCAAAAAATAATGATTTTTATCAAGAATCAGACATTATTGCATCTTCCACAGCACTAGGGAGATGCATATTGAGTAGGTAAACAGGAATTAATGAGGTATATTAATCACTTCACAGGTTTTGTTTTTTCAATTATTGAAACAGGGAAGAACATTGTTAATGATTTACACAAACTAAAGCATAAAAAAACAAGATCCATTTCAGACACAATGATCAATGGATACTAAACATGCAAGTAAGGAAAGGAGAGAAAAAGGGAAAGAAGAAAAGAATGAATAGAAAAGCAGACTGAACAACACTATGCAGACAGAGGTCAGAAGAGAGGGAAGCAATTAATAGAGCGTGACAAACCAGACATTTTCAGAAAATGTATGCAGAAACAAAAACATGGAATGCAAATACGCTATCAAGGACCCTTACAGACGTCCACTGGAAATAAACAAATTAGCCTAATAAACCTGGAATTCTCAAAGTCGAGGTTCGGAAGACTCTGGATTCCTCATTATCAGAAAAGAAGCTCTCCAAGGGCAAGTTTTGGGACTGAGGCAGGAAACCAGATTATTAAAAAAGTGATAAGGATGAAACAATTTTGTCATGTTGGTCGGGCAGCAAATATGTAGCTTGTTGTCCTACGTCGGCCGTCTCAGCAGAGGCCTGTCAATGTCGCTGTCATTCAAGCTGACTCACCGGAACCTAAATCAGTGTTGAGGAACAACAAAAGGCTTTGACTCGGAAATACTCATTCGACAGAAGAAGAGGGTACACCAAGAGAATGCATCTTCAAATACCACAGACAGGAGAAAAGGGCAGACTCTGGCTGGTGAGAAGGTTATGCAGTTTGTGTGTGTGTGTGTGTGTCTGAGAGTGTGTGTCTCTTTGTTATCCTGAACCTCCCACTCTGTGTTCCTCTGCTTTCATAGGCTTTGCAGCCGATTTGTCACATTTACATTTAAAAAACCTGCTCCCTGCTCGAACCTCCAAGGCCAAGCGAGGGGGACATCGTCAGTCTTTAGGGGACATTTAGAGCGTCCATTATCTAAAAGAAAGCAGCAGGAAGAGAGGCTGGGCTTGATTTGCACTTGACAACGCTTTCTGTGAGAAGAAAGGAGTTAAAAAAAAAAACACACATTTGGGAAACTGCAGAATTCTGACTTTTAATGGGATCGAGGTTCATCCTCTGACCCAGAGTTCGTAACGTTCGTAAACGTCGTCCGTCCAAAAGCAGTGAGCCAGAGCTCGATTAAAAGCACAACGCATTCATTGCACCCGACGAAGCCATTTATCAGACGCCAACTTGACCTGTCGGGCAACAGACGGCAAGATCTGAGAGGAGAATCTCCGATTTACTGGCTCGGGTTTCTATTTTTATACATCTAATGATTTTAAATGCACTTTAATCCTGGGGTCCAGACGGACCCTCCGCCATTTACACACTCAGCCCCCCACCCCACACACACACACACACACACGCACGCACGCACGCACGCACAGCCGTTGGCCAGCTCGTGGGCAGAGAGAAAAAGGAATCAGCAGAAAGGATACAACCGGCACAAAACCAGATTAAAAGTACCTCAGAGAGATTAACTGAGCATTCCAGTCTGAAAGCCAATTCATTTGACAACTGACAACCATGTCAACATCTGGGAAATCAACAAATGTGTCATTTGAACCACTCTGCGTGCATTTACTGTAATAGTCAGTCCGCCATTCTGTGTGGAAACAGCCCTCGTTTTCATTCCAAATTTGAAGCCTGGTTCTCATTTTTCATAGGACGACCGTCCAAATTCATCAGCGGTGTTGACTGAAGGGGGGAGGAGGAGGTGACAGAGGTTAACCTCTTGATGAACATCGCTCCAAAGCTTTAAGGTTGCAATCTTCTTCTACTGTGTCTCTTTTCTCTCGCTCCCGCCCTCCCTGCCTGCTGCGTGTGGTGTGTCAGCGCAAAGCCTCAAATCAGCTTTTCACTGTCACAAAAAAGCAAAGTAACACTCCAAAAAAGGGCTGAGAAAGATGGAAAAATACAAAACTTGAATCTACATTTCAGTTTCAAACTGAAACAAACTGGGATTTTTTTTTTTCTTCTTTTGTTGTTGCTGCTTACAGGCAGGAAAACAAGACATGTGTGGCCCAGTTGTTGTAAGCCTCTGTTTAACATAGGCGTCTGTCGACTGGCTTCTTGGCTGCTTTGCGACCGAAGCGTGTCACACGTGAACGGCAGATGCGCATATTTGCAAGTTTAACTCACAGATGCGGCAACGGCAGCAAATAACAGGAATGGAAGAGCTGCACCCAGATCTGCTGCATCATTTCCTGGTGGGGGGGGGGGCGGCATACGCACATGTTTTGTGGAAGACGTTCAGCTCGTGGTGCTGTTTGACCCAGTTCTGAAAGGGCACCCCCTCAAATTTAATCCAACCAGTCAGTAAGTGGGTGGAAACCTCATAACAGAGCGGATATGTGGGATGAAAGCGCGATGCGTTCGAGACTGCAGCTTCTCCTCACACACGAGGCTGCTGTGATAAAGGCAGCAGAAACCAGACACGCTCGTGCCAGAGGGATGAGGAGTCATCGAGCAGCCAGATATCATCTCCTGCTTTCAGCAAAATGAGGCAGAAACTGACGTAATCACAAGGCCGACTCAGTACTTCCAGCTGGACCTCCTCCTGATCTGATGCAGCTACAGTGTCCTGGACTTTAGATCCAAAAAGATAAAAAAAAAAAAAAAAAAAAACTCTTCTACGTGGAAAACTCCCATAAATAATTCAGGGTGTCATTACCAGGCCAAAGGATCGTTGCTACATTTGGTGCTAACAGTAAAATGTTCCGTTACATATTGATAGACACATGCAACGCAAACCTTTATACAAATGGACGCCTTTCTTCTCTGTTGATGTCCTTGATGTCGCCGTGAGATCGCTCCACAAACTATCCTAGCACAGACAAATGAGGCAGCAGGAAATTGAGTATTTTTTAATATGAAAAGGTGAAGGTGAATCCAACTCACCGTGAGTTGTGAGCAGAAAGGAAGCTGCTTGGGTAGAGCCAGCAAGAGGCCTCCGCAAGTGGACTCTGTGACAGGTCATCTCGGAGAAAACACGCTCGCGGTTAGTTTTCTGTCCCACAGGGACAAGCTGAAACTTAACACGTGTGTGTGCGTGTGTATGTGTGTGGGTAAGAGAGATATTTCAATTCTAACATCACTTTTCTTCCTGCCATTGTGGGTTAACATTTACAAGCGCTCACAGAATATGACTAAACATGAACATTTTCAAGCACACTTTAATTCTCCCAGGCAACATTGAGAGATGGTTTTACAGATATCAGCCTGATGTGAAAGCCGGTGAGGGGCATACACTGAATTACTTGCGTTCTTTGTGCAGTGAGCAGCAGGGGGGGAAAAAAAGTAATCTGCGTGTTTCCCACGCACCAATTAAAGGGTGGTGGAGTTTGTTTTGTTCTAATGAGCCAACTACTGGTGAGAGACTGATGTGTGTTTGATGGGAAAAGAAATCTTTAACAAAAAAGAGAGAAAAGCTTCCTGTCAGACAGCAATTTCCTGGTTTCCTATTGGCTGTTTATTACAGATGATGCCAGGTAAATTCACTGTAGCATTTCCTGCAGCTGACATGGAAATATAAAGAGATTCTCTAATTTATCCTGTGGTTTCCAGTATTTCATCATATACGCTAACATTTACTCGCAATTTTACATTTATTCAAGTCAAAATGGCCAGAAAAAAAACAGGCCAGGCAGTGGGAGAAAGCTAGTCCATCAAATAGATTAAAATAAAGATTAAAAACATGTTTTGAAAAGCCGAAAGATTTATCTGTGACTGTGAGCAGTGAAAGAGAGCTAAACCATTGTTTTGATAGTGGGACAATGATCCAGATTATTTTACAGCGAGGCTTAGCACACCTTTAGGTGAAATGTGAGCCAGTAATAAAAGCTGTGACATATTAGTCTGACATGTTGCCCAGCGGCGCTGTACCAGTAACCCAGAGATGAACTTTCATGCTAATCCTGATTATTACAATGCACGCTGATGACCAAATCAGCCGATCAAGCCTGGCTGAGGAGACATGAACTTGGTTAATGAGGTCCAGAGGAAAACACGCCCTCCAAATCAGAACCAGTTTATATTTAAACTGCACAAACTGAACACTCAAACACACATTATCTCCGTTTCCCTGACACCAAGTCCTTTCTTCCGCACTTTAAAAAGTCATAATCGTTTTCCTTTTTCCTCTAATTCTGAGCTTCCAGAGGAAAAAAAAAGCCCCTGATTCATTTTGATTCTTATCTTTTCTGTGAAGGGAAAACAAAAGAGTTCTCTGAAACACCGCTTCCCTCGAGGGGAAACTGGTCAGATGGAGCTGCTGTGGCATGACCTGGTCTGGGTTAGTCCACACGACTGTCCACACGTCCTCCATTCATACACAAAAATACAAATCTGAAGGCAGACACATTCGTCCTGAGAGCAGACACTCGCCAGCATCAACCACGATAAGGAAACGTCCCATGGAGACATACAGATTGTGTAAGACGGTCAAACTGTGCAAGGTAGACTGTGCGAGGTAGACTTAATTAAGAGATAAGAAGAAAAGAGAAGAACGATTTCTACGAGGTAGTGATTTTTTAAATCCTGGGAAAAGATTGCAGTTGAGTGTAAAGTTCTGACATTTAGCTGCAGAGATGTCCAGATTTTCAAAGGACAGCTAAGCACAGGACATGACAAAGTCTCAAAGATTTTACTTCCCAGACAAATTCTGGGAAGACAGGGAGCAAAACAAATGAGTGATTATCTCTATTGCTGCTGTTCATTGTAAAAATAGTTATATTATCAGTTCTGTCAGTATAAGTTGGTGTGCATCATTTTGATTAGAGCAAACATTTATAACAATGGGAGGTCCTTTACTCCTGATATGAATGAATATTGGAACTTTTGCAAGTCTACATCAGTTTATAAATGAGAAATTCCTTAATTTGTGTTAAAAAAAAAAAATAATGATAAAGAACAAAACATTTAGACAGAAGCACAGAAGACAGAAATTATCTCTTGGCCATAACAATAGGATTTAAAAAAAAAAAAAAGCGCAAGTGAGAGAGCAAGTAAAAATCTTTCTATAATGGATTGAAAAAATCTAATTGACAAATTGTCCTCTTTCTATTCTGAACAGCTGCCAAAAAAGTACTAACACAGGACAGAGATTAATGTTTATCTTTGCTGAGCCAGAGGAAAAAAACTTTCTACTTATATTTAAGGTCTTTATTATCTTTATAAAGCGTTTTCATTCTATGCAAACAATCAGCCAGTAAGAATGATTTTTGCAGTTTGCGATTTTTCATGACACAGGAGTAATAACTGTGCATGATTTCACTTAATAAAGAGGAAAAAAACTGAAAACTGAATTTTTGCAGTTAGCTCTTATTCTATACTGATTCTTATTCTAGAAATTGGAGTCAATATTTTGTGGGCCACAGTTGAAAGACATAACATGCTTGTTTATTTATATGAGGGGCCTTTTTAAAATGATGGGAAATGATGAAACATAGAATATAGTTTGCACTTGCATCATTTAAACAATATCTTTAAACTCGACGCGCATATACACACTGCTGATAGCGTCTCCAATTTGCATGGACAGCAGCCATTTAAAGTTTAAAAAAAGGGACAATGGCATCACCTAGGGGACATTTTACGAAGTGCATTTGTTAAAGATAAATGAACAAAAGCCGACAAACCGAACTACTTTAACCTTGTTTTTCTACCCATGTTGAAAATGCATGAAATTTAATTGCATGCACTGTTAATTCGTCGATTCTTACCTTGATTTAAGATGGCGCCTACGTTTGTTTCCGTCTTTATGTAAGTACACAAATTTGCAATGTTTTGCAGGAAGCTGTATATGGAAACTAATTGAAAAGGAACCATTGTGCCAAGGCAGCGGTGTTTCAGGTACAGTAAAGAAGGAACTCCTTTCTGTCCTCACTATTGGATCATCAACGACATTGTTAATAAAATAACCTTAGAATCAAACCAACGTCTATGCATAATGAATTTTCAACTCCATCTATGGATATTTACCGGTTTATTTACTTACGGTCATTATTTTCATTTTTGTCTTCCCTTTTAATTTCACCTGGAAGTGCAAACAGAAGAGGAGGAAGCACTTCCTTTGGGCTAGCGGCTAACGTCTGTAGCAAACAAGTTCCATGAAATGTCACCAAACATATATTCTGTAATTTAGAATATATTGTAAGATTACGATAGTGTGCCTTTCAATCTGCTTTCCACCATTTGTTTATCTGTATTATATCATCCTAAGGCTTTAATTGTTGAGAGATATTACAATCACGAGTTTTGTTATTTTTTACTAAGGCAAATATTTAAATTTATTGTATATTATTTATTAATAGTTATGGAGTTTCTCCCTGTCCTTGACCCTCTTGATAAGCCTAATGAAGGAATATGGTGAGTAAATCTTATTTATTCATATTATTTATAATGTATTATTATTATTATTATTATTATTATTATTGTTTTTACATATTTTCGTTTTGTCTTCAATAGGTATTCATTAATACCCAGGGGCAGCGCTCCAGGTGTTAGTGTTGGTCACACCTGTACATTTATTCCATCTGTGGATGAAGGAAAAGGAAGAATAATTATTGTCGGGGGAGCTAACCCCAGTGGAAGCTTCACACATTCACATACCATTAATTTAGGTAAAGAAATCTCTGTGGAAAGCATCATGTGTGAATTCTATGTTTGATCCAAATTACATGACTGACAGCCATCACTCCCAGACCCTTTTTTTTTTTTTTGGCTGTTTTTTCTTTATCATTAAGTCAATTAGACTGGTAACTAGGAAGATTAAGATGGCTAAATTACAGTTTCATTTGTGTGTTTACCCTTCACCTTTTGTTTTTCCCACCAGATAATCATGAATGGGACATTCCGGACTGGGATAGTCTGGAATCTAGATATGAACACTGCAGCTTTGTACCAGCAAGCTCCCCTCAGACCCTCTGGGTGTTTGGGGGTGCGCAGCAGACTGGCAATCGCAACTGTGTCCAGAATTTACAGCTAAATGGTAAACCGCTGCAAATGAAATAATATTTTCTTTAAATCAATAAAGCATAGATCAGTAATAGTTCCTGTGTTGTAACCTGTGTTGCTGTGCTTTGATCAGACAAAAAGCAAAATGGTTGGCCATACAAGTGTGTTAATAAAGATTATGATCCAGCCTGTTTATCTATGTCCAGATAGTGGGTCTCAGTGGAAGACAGTAGTGGTGAATGGCAGTCCACCTAGTCCCAGAACATACCACACTAACTCAGCCTGCTTAGGGGATAGACTGTATGTCTTCTCTGGAGGAGAGGCTGGAGCTTCCCCTGTCTCAGACTCCAAACTTCACGTCTTGGATACAGGTTTGCACTTTGTTGAATATGTTTAAAAATCAGGGCTGGCATGCAGTCTGTCTGAAATGGTCTTTGCTGTGAAAGTTATGTTTGGTTGAAAAATTACTTGGGTTCGAGTGTGAAAGGCCTACACCAAATTATTAGACAGAATGACAATCCTGATTAGAGCTGCAACAGTAATAATACTTTTATGTGGTCTTGACTCAGCCACTTCCACCTGGTCTCAGCCAGAAACAAGGGGGAAACAACCCCCACCAAGACATGGCCACATCATCATTGCAGTGGGTCCAAAAATCTACATTCATGGGGGCATGTCTGGAGACAAATTCCATAACGATATGTACTCACTGGACACAAGTAGGTCTCAGTTGCATTACCCTTCTGGCTGCTGTTTCCCTCAAATGGCTCCAAATGGAATTTTTCATGTCTATTTGAAGGGAACATGATGTGGGAAAAAGTACGGACCAAAGGAGACATCCCACTGGGAGTAGCAGCCCATTCAGCTGTGGTGATGGGAAAGAATATCTACATTTTTGGGGGAATGACTGCTGATGGAGCCACCAATTCTATGTACAGGTTCAATACAGGTATTCACTTATTTTCATATCAGTGTGAGATGAGTCTCAGGTGGGACTAATGTTCTCATTCTATTTTTAGAACAATGCAGATGGACACTTATGAAGTTTGAAGGGGACGAGCCTCCTAACCGCCTTGACCACTCCATGTGTTTGTTGCCGTGGAAAGTGTGCAATGAGAAAGCCAACAGCGCTGCTGTGTCAGGGAATGTGAACCTTGCCTTTGTGTTTGGAGGGATGGACACACAAGGTGCCATTCATAATGACTGTATTGTGACTGTGGTGACATGAAATGAACTTACCAAATAGCTATAATAAAAGTTATAAGGTTGTATACTCTTTATACAGCAGTATCCTTAAATAAGAAGGCAGACAATAATATTTTGTATCAAACATTTATTTTTAGTGATGTCTTCCCATAGTACGAGGACCAGATTCAATAAATAACTTGACACTGTCAACACACTGAGCCCTTGATAATCTAGACATCAAGCTCGGTGGACTCCAGAACACATGCCCCCCCCTCCCAAAACCTAAGCCCCCCTACTACAGAACTGCCTAAGAACAGCAGCAAGCCTCATATCTGGGCTGATGAATACCTCCGCCTCATCGCGAAGAGAACACCTCACACACCTGAACACACTTGAAAGTCTTTCAGAAGCTTTAGAAAGTTGTTTGTCACTGCCGCCCCGACCCACTCATTCCTCTCGCAATCGAGTCCCATCACATCTACATGCCATTCGAAGTCAAGGGGTGACAAACGTTGACCTGAAACCATCCTACAACTCATCCTTTTCTTCTTGTGTACCATCTGCCTCAGGTGGGGGGCCGCCAGCGCTACCGTAGAGCTTGCTGATAATTGGTTGAACCACATCCTCCAGTGACTTCTTCTTGGCCTGGAAGTCTTCCGTCTCAGACTCCTGATGAGACTCCATCCACTCAATCGTCTCCTCCACTGCCTTCTCAATGGTTTCCTTGTCCTCATCAGACAGCTTGCCGCCGAGCTTTTCCTTGTCACCAATCTGGTTCTTCAGGGAGTAGGCGTAGCTCTCCAGCTCGTTACGGGCGTCGATCCTCTCCTTCAGCTTCTTGTCTTCGTCAGCGAACCGCTCCGCGTCGTTCACCATGCGCTCGATATCCTCTGGCGTCAGCCGATTCTGGTCATTCGTGATCGTGATCTTATTCTTGTTGCCTGTGCCTTTGTCCTCAGCGGTGACTCTCAAGATGCCGTTGACATCGATTTCAAACGTGACCTCAATCTGCGGTACCCCACGAGGGGCGGGAGGGATGCCCGTGAGGTCAAATGTTCCCAGCAGGTGGTTGTCCTTAGTCAGAGGACGCTCACCTAAAGAGAGAATCAGTACAGATTTATTATTTCTGTAGAGACAAGTAAAATACAGTATAAAAGACTGTTTAAAATCTCAAACTTGCCTTCATAAACCTTAATGGTGACAGTAGGCTGGTTGTCAGAAGCTGTGGAAAAGATCTGGGACTTCTTTGTGGGTACCACAGTGTTTCTGGGGATCAGCTTGGTCATTACTCCTCCAACAGTCTCAATACCAAGGGTCAGGGGGCAGACGTCCAGAAGAACAACATCGCCTGCAAGACAGGAAAATATTTAGTGAATATATTAGACAAAGTTCCCAAGCCCACTGGAGAAAATAATATGATCTAAAAGACAATCGACTTACCAGTGTCCTCCTCTCCAGAGAGCACTCCGGCCTGCACAGCTGCCCCATATGCCACAGCCTCGTCAGGGTTGATACCCCTGGACGGCTCTTTGCCATTGAAGAACTCCTTCACCAGCTGCTGGATTTTGGGGATACGAGTAGAGCCTCCAACCAAGACAATCTCATCAATGTCAGTCTTCTTCAGGTCGGAATCCTCCAACACCTTCTGTACAGGCTTCATCGTGGATCGGAACAAGTCCTGTCAAAACATTTAGTAATATTTAAGTTTGAAAGCTATATTACGCCGTTACAATGTGTGATTTTTTTTTTTTTTTTTTATATAATATGACTTACCATGTTCAGCTCTTCAAATTTGGCACGGGTCAGGGTCTCAGAGAAATCTTCTCCCTCAAAGAAAGACTCTATCTCAATGCGGGCCTGGTGCTGGGCAGACAGGGCCCTCTTTGCCTTCTCAACTTCACGACGCAGCTTCTGGACGGCGCGGTTGTCTTTGCGCACATCTTTGCCAGTCTTCTTCTTGTAAAGCTTGATGAAGTGTTCCATGACGCGCTGATCAAAGTCTTCACCTCCAAGGTGGGTGTCTCCATTGGTGGCCACAACTTCAAACACACCGTTGTCAATGGTCAGCAGAGAGACATCGAAGGTGCCACCGCCGAGATCGAATACGAGGATGTTCTTCTCGCCATCCTTTTTGTCCAGACCATAAGCAATTGCAGCCGCAGTTCTGAAATATAAAACAATATGTTAATGACGGGAAGAGTTTTTAATTTGAAAATGATGTCTCCATGAGACACTTACGGCTCGTTGATGATTCTCATAACATTTAAACCAGCAATGGTTCCAGCATCCTTGGTGGCCTGACGCTGGGCATCATTGAAGTAGGCAGGAACAGTGACCACAGCATGTGTAACCTAAGAAAGTGAGAAACACATTAAATTAGGTTATTTATGTTTCGGGATTTATTCTATGCATGTTATTTGACATTTTTGTACCTTCTTGCCCAGGTAAGCCTCAGCTGTCTCCTTCATCTTTGTCAGCACCATAGCAGAGATCTCTTCAGGAGCAAATGTCTTCATTTGGCCACCAATGTCGACCTGAATATGAGGCTTGCTCTTTTTCTCGGTAACCTTAGTAAAAAATACATCATTGTTACACATTTCATTCATAAAACTTTACAAATACATCTATAAATGTCTAAGCATTTACTAATCTTACTTTGAAGGGAAAGTATTTGACGTCCTGCTGCACGGACGAGTCACCCCAAGTGCGACCAATCAATCTCTTTGCATCAAAGACAGTGTTCTCAGGGTTAGAGGTCAGCTGGTTCTTGGCAGCATCACCAATCAGACGCTCCCCTTCCCTGGTAAAGGCCACATAGGATGGGGTGATGCGGTTTCCCTGGTCATTAGCGATGATCTCCACACGGCCATTTTTGAACACCCCGACACTATAACAAAGAAGCAATTTGGAAATCATGAATAACATTAATAAGTATTGCCTTGATTGTGCTATAATTCAATCTAGCAACTATAGATTTTATTTTTTACCAAGAGTAGGTGGTGCCCAGATCGATTCCAACCACAGTTCCCACACTGTCTTTCTTGTCCTCCTCATCGGCAAACACGGTGCCGACCACCAGCATCATAACCCACAGCAGCTTCATCATTACTTGGTTTAATTCAGATATACCAAAAAATCTGAAAAGCAATACAATACATGGGAAAAATGTTACTTAACGTTGATGACGTGCCACGTGTCTTCCAGTGTCCTTTAACTAGTACCAGACACTAAGCTAATATTCATGTAATACCTAGTTTATTCAAACAAAGACGAGGGCACATGTAATTAGTGTTTCCCGTAAGAAATATCGAAAGCACAGGAAGAGGATGTTTTAACAGGGTGGAGCACCACTGGGTGCGAATGAGGTTTTATCTACCAATCGCCGCCGGCAGCCTATGCTAGCTAACCACGTTACAATGTATCTAACGGTCCTGCGATAAAGATAACATAAATTTGTCTTTTTTTAATCACGCAAATGACGACTAAAAACACCATTTAAAATGCTAGATAACGTAAAACACGTCACTGGATTTAATGAAAATGGCTGGCAAGTTTCTGACGTTTAAGAAAATTAATCTTGCAAAGGCAACTTCATATGGATACGTACCTTAAACTGTAGTACTTTCAATGGCTTAACGGCCTTGAAGTTGCTTAGAACAGTGACAGCCTCTTCTTGCAAAGTGGTTTTCAGTTTGCCTCCTATGTTGTTATCTCCAGTGAACTGTAGTTGAATGAATTGAGCTCTGTCCATATATAAGCCGTCACATCTTCCCCGTCGTGGAGGCCTACGATTGGCGAACTAGCAGCTCGTTGGAAGGCGCTGATTGGTTCGGCCCGGCACGCTGGCCGACGCTGATTTGCACACGCACATTCGAAGCGACGTCACTTCTTTTGCCCACTGAGCCGACGCTGATTGGCTCTCTGTTTGACACAATAGCCAACGCCGTTGGGGCAACGACACGCCACTCTCTCAGTAGAAGGAAGCGAGAAAGAAAAGAGTAGATTTTTATTATTATGTGCATAAAAAATGTACAAAGGTTTGAAGAATGAGAGTATCATTCATATTATATAGATATTACCTTTAATTTATGCAACTGCATGGATACTGTTTTTATATCAGGGACAGTAATGATGACTCACAATGAGTCAAAATTGAATAGACCTGTATAATACATGTGATTAAATGTCCAAAAAGCAGCAGTTGCATCATATACACTTAATTGTCAGAGTGTTTCATCATGTTTTACACCTAGAAAGATGCGTCAGTATAGCACTATTGAACTGCATGGATCAGAGCTATAATGGTTTCAACATAGAATTTGTCTGCAGATCCCAAACAATTATGACTCTTAATTATTTTAGACACAAATCAGGCTACGGTCCATGTTCATTACATCTGGTCTGCACTGTAATTATCAGATATTTCACTTTTGCACGATCCGAAATAGGTCAGGATTACATAACTGGGGAAAGCCAGGATAACTGAACCCTGAACCCTCTATCAAACATGCAGGCTTACAGTATAGTCATTTAAGATACAAAAAAAAAGTTAACTCTCTATAAAATGCCTGCTCTGTGAATTTAAAAATGCCTTAGCTGTGACTATGATAAATCAAGGGTTATTTCTGGATTATTCTAGAAATGACAGGAATGCATAATATTGCATACAATTCTACAAACAAAATGAATGAAACAAATTAAACAAATTGGCCTTTAGTCTTAATTCTTATAGGAATTCAAATTCAATAAATAATTGATTTATGCTTTTATTCATATTAAATCAAAAATATTTTTAGACAATAACGTTTCACATCAAGTTTGCATCCAGGTTGGACCAGAATGTTAGGCTAAAAGGTTTTTACTTTTTTTCTTTCCCCTAATTGTCAAACGATGCAAAGACAAGTTTAGATGCTCATCTCATGACTTTTCAATTTGCAAACCTTAAAATTCCTAGCTTTTATTATAAGAAGCGGCTTACAAGATTTGTCAGTCTTACTCGTGTTCTTTAATTTTCATTAAAAAAAAATACTTTAACCAGTGATGATATTTATTATATATATAAGATGGTGCTTACAAGGTCTGCCAATCTCACCCGTGTTTTCTTTTTTTTTTTTAATTGATTTTCAACAAAACAATAGTGTGACCACTAATTACATCAGCCGCTGAAAGGAACTGGGTTAGGCCACTGGGGGATAAAGGTCATGGCAAACAAAATAAGAATCAGAAATCTTGCCTTTTCTTTTGTCTTGACCTCTGTTCAGTGGTCCTAGTCCTCTACAGTAATGATTGGAATGTCATGTTTCAAAAATAACGGTAATGACGAGTTTAAATTTACCATTCTGGATGGTGGTCATTCTCATTCTGAGCCGGGGGGGACTGTGTCTCCCTCTACAGGACAAAAGAAGTAAAAGCCCTTTTAAGTGACTGGAGTTTTGTGACACTTTCGATGACTGCGCTTGCTCTGATACTGATTCTCAAGCCTAGTTCTAATTGTGTCCAACAACAACCTTCTCTCTGCTTATAAATCAAGGGTCACAGCATCAGCAGAAAAACTGATGGGAAGAGAATTCAATACTGTAGTTTTCTAAAATGTAAAGGGAAAATCTGCAGGGTTATAAAGTGACCTGTATAGTTGTCAAGCTCTGTGTGATTTCTGTAACCCAGAATTTGAGATACCGTTTGATCGCTTGACTAGCTTCTTTTTTTTTCTTTTTTTTTTTACCACGACTGGTCATGCAAATGTAGTAACATTCACATTGAAACATGTTTTATTGGTTTAATTTGAAAAATGTCTGGATTAACTGATGTAGCTGGACCAACGTGTGGGTTCATATGTTGGAGATCTGTTTTAAGACATTATTCACAGAAATTGAATAAATTAAAAAAAAAAATCACACTCAAATTCTTTTAGGGTTTACTGAGCCACTTTTAAGCAGTGATTCATTTAAGCATATGCGTTTTATTGAGACTGAATATCCGAATTTGTTATTAGATAACTTTGTTTCCAGTCAACAGAGATAAAGTTGCATAAATTAACATGTTTCAACCCAAGCATGAACACAGAGCAACATTGTGGCAGTCTGAAGGACAGTTTAGGCACACATAATTGTCCTACATTTCCAAGGTCACACACATAAACATGCAAACATGACCAATGTAAAGCAAAGATAACGCTAGATGCACCCTTACAATAACAACCTGTCCATTTTTGCGTTCTTTAAAGTGACTTCAAACCAAACAAAGAGAAGAGAAAAAGAAGTGGTAATTTGTAGCTTTGTGCGCACTCTCGTTTATGAGGAACTAAAACGGTCAATCGAAATAAATTAAAAAGACATTAAAGCCAAACAAGACGTACATCTGATACTGAAAAATGTGGGAATGAGAAATCTACTCTAGTTAGTATTAAACACATTTGAAAGAGTTTATATTGTTATATTTTCTAATAGTTACTTTTTGAATTTCGGACGTTGTTTGAAGAAATGTTGACATCTTTTCAAAGACTTTGTGTAAATTTAGTGATAGTGATAATTTTGTGACCCATTCTCAATTATATGTTGAATCATATGATTTACATTTGAGTATTTATAGGTGTCACAGATTTTTACATAAATACAATATAAAAAGGTGACACTGTCTTTAGCGTACGACTTTATTGAGCAGCATTTAAAAACAGAGGAAAAAACCAAAACAACCCATTCAGATACATCCACGTTGTTCTCATGTGCAAAAACCAACTTGTTAAAACGAAGGTGCAAATTGTTCCAACATTAAATCTTTCATTTACAAACAATATGATTAACATCCACTGTGAAAAGGAGGTAAAATTAGTTCATTAAATAACACCAATCAAGTAATACCTTCTACACATTTCATTCACTGGTGCAACTCTGGGAAAGTCAGACGTTTACTTTAAGCAAGGCAGGGAAAGAGTGCTCAGTGATTGAGGTTGATTTACCAACAGGTCTGGTGAAACATTAACCCACAATTCAGTGCTAAGAACAACTATAACAGTTCATACAGCAGCAGATCATTTATACTGAATTAATCTGACAATCCATGCTTTCTTAGGCTCTGTCCTTCCGATTTGTCCAGTTAAATTCTGGACTGCCCTTTACGCGACAAAAGGCAGAGATTTCATACCGAGCTACCCGTTTTCATTATCATCCGACTTAATTTTAAAAGTAATGCTTTGTTTCGAGAAAATCATCAAAGATTCAAAAATGATACACACACACACACACAAAAAAAAAAAAATCAATCACAGCAGTTGGAGACAGAGAGGCAGATATTGCAAAGCGAGGACCCTCGCCCCCACCAGCAGCTGTGTAACGTCCAACATGATAATCTTTAAAACAGTGACAATCAGAACAGTCCGCTTCCTGTTCAGTAGTATGGTCCGATATTCTCGTAACCTGCGTAACTGGGCCAATCGGGGAAGAGCCCGTGTGAACATGTGGGGCTGCCATAGCGATCAAAATGAATGTCAATGGTTTCAGTGCGGCGGCTGCAGGTGACTTGTTGGCTCTTTTTCATCGAGGACCACACTATCCTGTAGTTGTTCCCGTGGTTACTGTCCCAATACTCACATCCGTCAACCTCATAACAGATGGCAAACTCCACTCGCTCGTGAGCCTTAACCTCATCTGGCAAGGACACGTGGAAGGAAAAGGTATCACTGTGGGTGTTGGGATACGTGTCCTTTATGTAAACACAGTCTATGTCTGTGTGGCTCTTCCAGGTGTCAAACGTCACCCGCAGCTTCACGGACTTTTCAAAAGACACATTTTTGACTTTGATGGTCCCCGCTAAGGCCTTCTCTTTCAACACGCAGTGCTCCAGGCACACCAAATTAGTCTCCAGGTTCTGACGGAAACGCAGGTAGTCTGAGGAGGGCTGAGGGAAGTCGAGCAGCAGTTTGTCCTCCTCAGTGTTCAGAGAGAGCACAGAGCTGAATATCTCCTGGATGTTCAGAGGGATGTCGATGGGATCGGTGAAAGGTGAGAATACTTTCACCTTGGTCAGTGGCAGGCCCCTGTGGTCAGCGAACGTCACCTGCTTTGTTCCCTTTTTTGAGCCGTTTCTGCCGGACGCTCCATCCACGCCACTGTGATTGACGTGGTGGGGGTGCTGAAACCTGAGGCTGGAGTCCGGAGCAGGCTTGTAGGTTTTGGGAGCCCTGTAGACGAAATCCTCGTTGGAGAGGTACAGAGGCAGAGCCATGTCAATTGGCATTTTGATCTTGGCAGGAAATGTTCTCTCTATACTAAAGGGAGGAGAAAAGATGATCTTTTTTAGATGGGTCAAGTCCAATACACGCACCAAATTAATTTATATTAAAAGAGGAAAGATCATAATTACTATTTAGGAAACATGAGACGTTTTATCTGCCCACAGCTTTTAAACAAACACTTTCAGCCGCTGACATTTTCTTTTGTTTAATGAACAGTTTAAATTGACATTGCTGCCACTTTTCACTTAAACAATAGTTTCATGTGATCCTTTTTCCTATTTGACTACAATGACTGACTAAAAATCAAATATATTTCCAAGGTGTCATCTATGCACAAGAGCTAAAAATAACCCCAAAATACCCTAAATGCATGTGTTCTTTTCTTGCTCATGCTGTAATTTAATACATGCACCTGCTGTGTCTGCAGAAGTGCACAATCGAGCTGTGTAAGGATACACAGGTTTAATTTCACATTCGTGTGTTTTTTTTTTTATCTTCCTCAAACTGACATTGCCTTTTCTACCACATTTCTACATCTCGTGGGGAAATAGTGAAAGCGCTATTGATTAAGATACTTTTGTATACAGTTAACACTTGCATGAACCTTATGAGGCAACATGACACATTGTTCATCATGCACAGTTGACACCCACTTTGGCGAATGTCGATCGACAACTGTTATAAAGTTTAGCACCTGTAAAATATAGATTAAAAAAATATAAACAGTGCAAAACCTCCAGGTAAGTTCAGCGTAAACAACTGTTCTGCTTTACTTGTCTTAAGTAGTTCCTGAGTCTTTTAACCTTGGTATCTTCGGTTACGATGAAGGATATTCTTGCTACTTTTACAAGGCGGTTGCTCGGACGCTTCATTCGGACAACCAATGCAGAAAACAAATATTTATGAATAACAATAAAACGGATTTAATTACAGTATTAGAGAAGTACACCAACATATTGAAATTTGGAAACTTTTCCACTCTTTCTTCAGTTAGCCACGTTACGCAAAACTGCCGTGTGTGAATCTACGCCGACATTTACAATATCTCCGTCGATGAAAGTATATTTTTACCTGGAACAGTTGCTGACAACCATTTGTCGGCTTTTTTCGGCGTCAGGCAGAGGTTGTACAGGTTCTGAGGGCCAGAGTAGCAGGACAATGTGACTGCATATCTTCTGCCGTTCAGTCCCCGGAACCTGTATTGGCCCCTTTGTGCTCTCCGACTGGAATGGTCCGAGCTCGCGAAGACTTTCAGTGGTGGCTTCAAAACCCAGAAGTGTTTCACGTGAACACTCGCAAGCAGCCAATCAGAGAGCGCGGAGATAGAGTGATCGGCGAGTCCCAGAATGGCAGTCCATAGTCTTTGCCGATAAAATAAGGTCTCTGGGCCAACAATACAAAAGGTGTGTGTGTGTGTGTGTGTGTGTGTGAGTGAGTGAGTGAGTGAGTGTGAGCGTGTGTGTGTGTGTATGAGCGTGCGTGTGCGTGTGTGTGTGTGTGTCGAGGGGGTTGGGAACTGTTGATAGGGTCTGCTCTGAGAAAGGTACTATTTTAGTTTTAGAATTTTAGGACTTCGCCTGGTTTAATTAATTAATTTCATTGAAAAGGTCGGGTTTTTGTGTTTTTAAAGGAAAAGCTATTTCACTTTATCTCGCTTTTTATTTATTTATTATTGCTAAATAAAAATGTCGCAGCATTTAACCTTGAAATTTAGGTAAGGTTAATTCTAAGATAAATGTAATTTCTAATGTGCTGCTTATATGATGGGCCCTTTAAATAAAAAAAAAATGACTTATCTTTACTGAATAATGGTGCGTCTTTATCTAGTGTCTTATTTTAATTTTTTTATGTCATTAGATCTCCAGGAACCAAAGCTGCAAGGAGACCCCTAAGATCTTTGATCAACATAATTACATCTGCAGGACTATGGGGGCGCTATATTAAGAATATTTAGGATTTGTCTTGTCTTCACACTTGCATTGTCATTAAAAAATGAAAAAAAAAGTGGCCATAATTAATCTACTGCCTAAGACTATAATCTGAACTTTATATGATGTGAAGACTTAAACTTAATCAAGACATTAACAAGCAGCACTGCACTTTACTCCACCTTTCTTGAGTCTTTTTTGATTGTGACATAAATAGCTTTTCTTAATTTATTTGTTAGTTTATTGTTTGTTATGATGATACATAATTTCTCACAAACCTAAGTTATATTCATTTTCCAATTTGTAAATAATTATTCCGGTATTTGTACCACAATCATCCAATCACTCAGTCCCCCTAGTATGGGTTGTGAGAAAGAAAAAGATTAAATTTACTTATGAAATATGCCCTTCAAAGCGACCCAAGTTGCTGAGTAAATAGACAATGATGATTTTCCACCATTGTGGTCAGTTTGACAAAACAAAATCTTTTCAAAATCAATCAACATTAAAGGTCTTCATTCACCTATTCACGTACTGTGGGGCCTCCACCTGCTCATTGGGATAAATTAGATTACCATTCCCAAATCAAATTTCACCACTGGGAGGTTTGGATTTCATTATTACGCTCAAGGACACTTTGACATGCACTGGAGAGACAGTACTGACAGGTCAGCAGTAGCACCTATCACTTTTTACTGTTTGTTGTCAAAAGAGTGACACAACTGAAATGGTAATAAGCCTCTGTAACTACTGATCTCCAATCAATCATAATCAATGATTAGTTTCTTTTAGTTGGGTCTTTAATGCATTTTTAGTTATGCACTGCAAAAACAATTACACTGGGACAATAAAGACCTGAAGTATGCTACTGCAATTACTGTCAAAAAATGCAGCTGGCAGCATCTGTCACTGTTTTGTAATTCAATGGCCAGAGATGAGGAGACAGGTGGAGCAACAGAGGTAAAACCAGTACACTAAACTTGCTCCACCTCAGAGACCATCTGTCCTTGCATATTGCCAGGAGCGATAAAAATTGTGTGCAAATAGCTGTGATCTAGGATGGTGTCCACGGAATAGTTGACAGCACACACTGTGCCACACACAAACAACAGCCTGTAGGGCATTATGAGTGAAATTTTCATTTAAGGAAATGAGACCTTTGAGTGAATAATGTCTATTACTCATATGTCATTACTGGCTGTTTTGTTTTGTTTTTTTGAAGTTGAACACTGATTATTCTATTGAAGTTCAAAATATTGGTTCAAAATAGCTTCTTAAGAAAATATTCAGACAGAAAGAGAGAATCTGAACTTTCTATTGTTTTCTGATATATTAAAATTAACTTATTCCACCACTGTCTTTGCCTGTTTCCGCAAACTGGCCCCTTTGGAGTACTCTGACGTACAAGAGGCCCACTTCATTGTTTTGTTCTATGACATTTGTTTGTTGTAACCATTCCAGACAAATATATTTGGAAAATTTCACTTTTTTTTTTTACATATTTCTCAGTTATCCAACAAGAAAACATTCCCATTTGTTTAAATAATTTATAAAATATTCTGCTGGATAAAACCTTTCGTGCATTTGTAATTGACTTGCTGCAAAGGTGATATATTAAATATTTGGTAAATTGGGTGAAGTCTGGAGTTCTAATTTGCAGCTAGATGATTTCCTTACTGAGAAGGCCATTCAGGGGTAACAGGCAGTTGTACTTTTGAAACTATGAAACACAGGAGACTTTAAACTTGACCCCAAGAACCAGGCATGCTGCGGTGTGTTCAAAGTAATGCTTTTATATATTAATTGTAATTTTATATGATAATAGTAATTGCATTATTTTGCCTGACATCATGAAGATCATCAGAACATAAAATATTTATTTTGTCTGTCACGGGCATGAATATGTAATATATCCTTTTTGCAGCTGATTGTGTAAATATTTGTTCAGGGCCGAAATCTACCAGTTTGAAGTTCAAGAGGATAAAGACCACATTAATGATACGTAGGGTCTGATAGGGACTCAGACTAAACCATATGCAGATTTGTGACCTGAAAATAAACTCTTTCCTCACCAGCTGGCTAAAAGCAAGCTGATAAATACAGCAGCAGTCAAACATTAATCACAGATCGATCAAAGTGGTGACATGTTGTCATGTTTACCTCGATTTTATGTCCCGGAATATGAGGTGATGACCAAGATCCATAGTTAATCAAAATAAAAAATCAAAAAGTAAGGCATGTTGCATTGTAAATTGTAAAAGAAATGCTTTGTGAGTGGAAAGATTCAACAATCAAACACCACAACTTTGGTCCGTAAGGACAGCCTCCACCCGAGACAACTTTATAATTTATGACAGTGACTGAGCTTTTTGCTGCATATGATGAAATATCAACCAATGATATTATTGGTCAATGTTTTCTATCTCTAAATATAAATCACTAAATTAAAAGTTACATAATTATTGGAATGTGTCAAAAGTATATCAAATACAAAAAAAAAAAAAAAACTTTCCCTATACAAGTTCAATTCAATTCAACTTTATTTATAAAGAGTCTGTTACAATCTCCAGTCTAGGGGTTTTACAGAAACCCAGAGTCTGACCCCCAGTCAAGCAAAGTTGACATTGAGATTCTACCTTTTAACAGAAAGAAACCTTGAGCAGGACAGGATGATGTGGAGACACCCTCCTGTTGCTGGTCGGCTGGATAACAGAGGAGGAGAAGGGGATATAGGGTAGTGGAGAAAGGCACAAAGAGGAAAGGAATAGACATTTACATCACACATGCAATACATACTGTACATCATATATGCAAGTATGTTTGCTAAAGAAATCCATATGAGCAATTTAACCCTGATGTTTTGATGCTGTATTGCAGATGTTTTAATGTTCATTTTTAATGAATTGGAGCTAGAAGCTCCCTTTTCAGTGGGATCATGTATTCATTTTTGACATTAAAATGTATCTCTTTTTGAAAAGAATGTTGATACATTTTTTTTAAAAATCATTTTCAGACCAATTGATGAGGAATAATGAAGTCAGAGCCAAATAAAATACCTTAAAGAAAATAACCAGGACTGTTTAAACCGTAATCAAAAATGCTATATAATATAATTTATACGTATCTTATAATATACTTTGCAGTTATTTTAGTTTTTAAATTATAGTTTATTTTTATATTATCCATTATATATGCTGTCATTTTTGTATGAAAAATATCCAATAAGAATACATCTCAGGTGATCAGGTGCATTACAGTAAAAGTTGTCCAGGTTCTAGATAAAATAAAGTATTCAAAGTAATCATCATCATCATCATCATTATCATCATTATCATCATCATCATCATCATCATTACCGCAAGTATATCCAGTTTGTCAGCTGACGTGTAAAAGAATCTCATTCAGTGTCTGAAAGATGACGTCACGTGCTACTGCGCATGCGCAAATCCTTCTCTTGCGCAGACGTCATCTTCAGAGTCTATCAGGAAACAAGGATGTGACTGATACAACAGATGCTTTTTATTGTTAACAGAGCAGATTATAATTTGTGGGTCATCTGGAGAAAATACTGAGCGCCCTGCTGTCGATTTGAATGCCGCAAAAGAAAAAAGATCAGGGTAAGAACCCACATCTCAGTGGTGTTTCCTGTATTGTGTTGCTAGCCTGGATTAGCTGTCATGTTATAACTCGCTAGCTGACGTTGCCTTGCTCAGTATCTGATCGCAGAATGCTGAACCACTAAAGTCTACCCCTGCAATAAAATGTTGGTTGTATTTCAGTTTACAAGTCTTACCTGTAAAGCTAGTCTGTCCATCTCTTTTCTTTCTTATATCCACGGACAGCAGATATTAATCTGACTAGTAATGCTAGGCTTGCTCACACAACAAATAATTAAATTATTGTAATGGCATGTGACATGAAATGCGCATTGCATGCGATTTTTCAATTTTTCAGATAAAACCAACCAATAGAAATATACTGAAATATGTATTATGCTAAAGCCTACACGTTGAATCCAAGTAAGTAATAAGTAATGATGACTAAAGCGGTATGAAATATGCAAACGGAAAAGTAATGTAAAGACTCAGGCAAATGTTGTACTGAGAACACCAGTATCTTTCATTTAAGGCAAAAAATAATTTTGATCGAGTTATTGTCACCAATCCTATACCCCATTTATGTTCTGGATTCTTCTACTGGCCAGAGACACACTGTTGCCAGTCCCCTCTGGAATACAAAAGACCTTTTCATGGTTTTACAGGTCAGAATGATTCTGTCACATGTCTTTAATGGTTTGGTTTGATAAAGGTTCTTGTGTAATTGGGTAGACATTTTCCTGTCAGCTTCACTCATCCTCATCAATGCAGTCATTGCTCCGTGGCATTTTAATTTTGCCTGTGATTCACACACTGTTATCTTATATATATATATATATATATGTTATCTAATATCTATTATTTTCTTTCTTCATAATTGGTACTGGTTTTCTTTCTTTGATACACCTTAGCTGCTGAGAAATATGTAATTCCAGCAAGCCAAGGATTTATAAAAAGCAAAACTGTATATTATTTTATTGCCAGCTTCAGTTAATATGGAGGAATTAGTCTACAAAATAAAGCCATTAAAATTTAGATAGTTCAGTTTATCAAATGAGAAATATGATTTAATGCCCTTACAAGCAGCCTGAGGATGTTGGGTGAGAGGTACATTTCAGTCAGTATGAAGTGTTTTGGAGAAATTTTAGGCGCTACAGCATTTCAGTCATAAACTGAATCCTTGTCTTTTGCAGGTTTTTGAGATGAGTGGGGCGGCTCTGGGTATTGAGATCGTGGTGGTGTTCTTCTTGGCTCTGTTCCTGCTGCATCGATATGGAGACTTTAAAAAGCAGCACCGCATGGTGCTGTTTGGCACGCTTCTGGCCTGGTATCTGTGTTTCCTCATCGTCTTTATTTTACCTCTTGACGTCAGCACGGTCGGTTTCAAGACATCACAAATCTGCTTATTCGATCCAAGAGTTGTAGCATAAATGTCGTGTGTGTATTCATTATGTCTGCACAGACCATCTACAATCAGTGCAAGATAGACCAGGAGCATAAGTCTGTCTCCACGCTCGCCCCGTTACCAGCCAATCACACAACAGCAAATGTGACGACTACACCTACTAAAAGGTTGGAGAAAAAACATGTGCTGGATGCACTGCCAATATGATGGTGTAGAGATTTAATCAGATTACTGTTTATGCATCTGAGCACACACAGCCCTGCAGCACAGAAGTTAGTTCACAGCATTGTTTTTAACCCCCAATGATGTTCAGCTACGTGTAACTGAATGAGCCTTTAACCATACTTTCATTGTATTTTCTGACATTTTCTGACAAAATTGTGTGTCTGCATTAATTAAATGCAAAATCATTACTAGGAGATGAATATTATCGTTCCTAAAATTGTTCTTCCAGAAGTGTAATTCTTATTTCAGGCTTCTAGTATAAAACAGCTTAAAGAGTGAATTGAAAGTAGTAACATCTAACATGACATGCAGCGTGATGCCAGACAGGAACTGACCCCAGAACAGCAGCAGTTTTACCTGTCATTCCTATGAGTGACAGAGCGCCCTCTATGGGCCGGTCCACTAACACCAAATATTATCCTTAAACATACACAAAGATTCGCGCGTGATACGAGGAATGTTATCATGTGTCATACAATCCTTCTTCTC
Organism: Pao palembangensis; assembly: GCA_015343265.1. Taxonomy (NCBI): domain Eukaryota; kingdom Metazoa; phylum Chordata; class Actinopteri; order Tetraodontiformes; family Tetraodontidae; genus Pao; species Pao palembangensis. Next base: position 4,199,205 of record CM027096.1, on the reverse strand, counting down.
AATATCAGTGTACCAACACCCTGCTACAAACCATGGAGCTACATCCCTGATGGCATCATGCCTGTGTTCTGGAGGGTGGTGTACTGGACATCCCAGTGTCTCACGTGGTACTGATGAATCGACATAAATGTGCTTTGTTTGACTTGGTAACCACGCTGAGGGTTAAATATGTGACCTTTTTCAGGCTCCTGCTGCCCTTCATGCAGTCATATGCCCGATCTGGAGGTTTCTCCATCACCGGGAAGATTAAAACAGCCCTAATAGAGAATGCTATTTATTATGGGACCTACCTGCTCATCTTTGGCTCTCTGCTCATTTATGTAGCCGTGCATCCGGCGTGGCATTTGTCCTGGTGAGTGTACTCTGTACAAGTGTTAGAACAAATGATTTAGGGATGCCGTATTTAATAGGCAGATACATAGAGCCCCAGAATACAGAGAAAAAGAACACATCTTCCATCAGACACAAATAAATATGGGTGTCTTGATGGTTTCTACATGTGGAAAGGAAGATAAACTTAACATAAATGTTAGGTCCATGTGTGTTAACAGCATCATTGGTGTGTTCCTGTCTGATTCAGGTACGAGCTCCAGACCATTGGGATCACGGCAGCCAACACCTGGGGCCTGTTCCTGCTGGTGCTGCTGCTTGGTTATGGTTTGGTGGAGATCCCTCGTTCGTACTGGAACGCCTCACGACACGGACACCTGCTCATCAAGACCTACTTTAAGGCTTCCAAACTGATGACAGAGAAGGCCGATGCAGAGGAGAACCTGGAGGATGTCATGGAGGTGGGCGATGGACAATGAAAGGCTTGCAAAGTGATATGAAAATCTAGCTTCGTTGTTTTAAGGTGCATTCACTTGTGTCGCTGCAGGAGGTGAGGAAAATTAGTGAATCAATCAAATACAACCACCCGCTGAGGAAGTATGTTGACACAATTCTCAGAAAAGTAAGTGGAATTGAATTCAACCATTAAGAGCTCTGTAAGAATTCATAGTTCAGTTGGATTGGCCGATATGTTGCATCAGTGCCCGGTGGAATACCAAGAGAAGATGGGCAGGAACATGGACGACTATGAGGACTTTGATGACAAACAAAGCACCTATCCCAGCGAGAAGAGCCTAGCGAAGCTTCATAAACAGGTGAGGCGCATTCGTGTTTTGGGGGGCCTGGACATTTATTGCACGTAGACAGCAGTGGTCTCCAAATTCAGTCTTGTGGTACACTACGCTCTGCTAGGATGGCTTATTTTTCAATTATATTTACATCAAAAATGTAATTATGTACAGTATATAACGGACTGTGCGTGTGTTTATGTACAAAGGTGATCTATGCGGTCCAGAGGCACAACAGGACTCGTGTCCAGTGGCAGATGCTCCTGCAGCAGGCCATCCACCTGGAAGACGTGGCTAAGAATGAAACGAGTTTAACCCACCAGTTCGTTCACAGCTTCCCATCCTCTGAGCCAGCCGGTTGGTTCACCAGATACATTTACACACCGACCGTGGGTGAGTTTGGGCAGGTTTTACAGTTAGCTGAGGCTTTAGCGCTGACCTTCTGAGTTTTCCAGTCATGTTTTTGGCTATGTGTGTTGATTTGGACTCACAGAATGGTACTGGGAGTGCCTGCTGAAGTGCTGGTTTTACCGCCTGCTGTCTGTGACCCTGACCCTTTTCAGCGTGGCCGTGGTCTGGTCTGAGTGCACCTTCTTCAGCACCAGGCCCGTCCTCTCATTGTTTGCCGTTTTCATCCAGCTGGCTGAAAAAGACTATAATTATTTATACATTGAGGTGAGACAGAGCAACAGGGTGTGATGCTGTAGCTATAAATACAATTTATAGCTAAAATGTAATTTAATGATTGATTATAACTATTAAAAGCAGTCAAAAATGACATTTTGATTTGTCAAAGCCTGACAGAACTGGTTTTAGACGTCTCAGTGAATGAATTTGGTCCTGCTTTGTCACTGGAAACCACCTCCAGGTTCTCTAAATTGTGTCTTAACGTTTTGTCCACCAGATGGCGTGCTTCATCACCATCTTCTTCCTGTGCACATGCGTTTACTCTACTGTTTTCCGCATCCGGGTTTTCAACTACTACTACTTTGCCTCCCATCACCAGACCGATGCCTACAGCCTCCAGTTCAGTGGCATGTAAGTGAACATTCATTTCTTATATCCTGAGATTATGTTATTTTTTGAAAATAACACGAATAAAATATTTAGGATTATTATTTGACAATTATAACCTAAACAAATCCAGCCTTCATGTTGTATAATAGAAGAACTTATTTCCCAGAAATATCCAATTGACCAATCAGAATCAAAGATGCTGTACACGTGCGCATTAAGATAAGATTAAAAACAAATGCAAACTCTTCTGCAGGTTGTTTTGCCGTTTGACACCCCCGCTCTGTCTGAACTTCCTGGGTTTGATCCATATGGACTCTGCCATTTCCCATCAACAGAAGGAGCAGACGGCGTACACCTCTGTAATGACTGGACAGAACATTAAGTACAGTGTATCCGCTGATGTCCGTTGTCAAACTTCTGCCGAACTTCTTTTTTCTTTTTCAGATCATGGGTTCGATGCGTGTTCTCTCTTTCATTGCTAATGGCTTCTACATCTACTACCCCATGCTGATAGTAATCCTCTGCATCGCCACCTACTTCAGGTGGGATAAGAAGCTAATCCGATACATTTATCGGAACACTTTGGACTAATCGCGGGCTGTTTGTTATAAAATTGTATGTTGGTTGATAATGTGGTTGCATTAAACTTTTTTTACAGTTTGGGTACCCGTTGTCTGAACCTTCTGGGCTTTCAGCAGTTTATGGGCGACAATGAAATGACCTCTGACTTGATCGATGAGGGCAAGGAGCTCATCCGTCGAGGTATCGGAACATTTTATCACGGTTTTAGCACTACGCTGTAAGATTACATCACTGAAGATTCTGAACTTAGTGGCATCATTTACAGAGAAAAGGAAGCGACAAAGGATTGAAGATGGCGAGAGCAGGCGAAGGGTGAGTACAAGAAAATGGATCCATTTCACAAGCATAGAAAACCAGTGCCAGTGGAGAAAACACAAGCTTCCTAATAGGAAAAGTATAAAATATATGGTGCGAAAAACTGTGATACAGAGTGGGCTGTCTATTAGTTCTACAGCCAGACTTAAATGATTTATTCATTGAAAGGGGATCACCCCAATAAAGAGATTTTCAATTCGATCAATTAGAATCTCACAAAAGGGAGCAAGGAATGACATTTCACTGTGCTTTGAACGGAATTGGATAAAACAGAAAATCAGTTTAGTTCCTGCCCATTTGTAATGTCAGGCCACAAACAGCAATGCTTAGTTGTAAGCATTTTCAGCTGTGTCCTCCAGGAGTGGAAGGAGCGTTATGGCAACCAAAGAGACGATTACTCATCCAGGAACAGGAGTGTTCATGAGCTGAAGGAGACTAGTTATTCAGACACTGTTGCCCCTAGCAACAACCGACGTACGTCCCGGTGCTGCTCATTTGAGTTTAAAATCAAAGTATCTGTTAACCCTAACCTTGATAACAAAGGATTTCATTTTACCCGTCGCTGCAGAAGCGAAATACTCTCGGTCGGAGAATCGAACAGAGAGGGACTGCGTTGAGCTGCTGCAGGACGCTGAATCTTTGGACTTCAACGGTGACTTTAACAGACAATCCTTCGGAAACAGAGTCCGCAGGTAAAATCTGCGATTACAATAGTTAACTGGGGTTCGAGACCGTATAGACAGGAGAGACGAGTAAAAAGTTTGACACACAAAGCTGATGTTTGCTTTACGTTGTTTTTTTTGCTGCTTTATGGAGTTTGTTTTGTTGTCAGACATACGGGTGGACGGTATCTGTCCATAACCTTGTCCAGTCAATATTTGACGACGCCTGACATCGAGGGAGAAGAAATGTGAAAGGGAGCCATAAACTGGCACTTAATCATTCAGTCACTGTACAGGAAGTGAATGTACCCTACCACCTCCAGCCTAGCGCCATAGGCTGGTCCCTTATCTCCAAGGATGCACGGTAATTTATTAAAATATATATATATATATAACGGTCATGTGCGGATCATTGAAATGCTGTATAAAAACACTGAAACAGGCACTTACAGTAATATAAAAGGTTACATAAACTATTTGAAAGTGAAGAAACTTTCACTCTTTTTATCTGTCCATGTGCATTAGCTGCATGTCATGTCATGTCTGCAGGAGTCTCTCAATAACTGTCTGGAGCATGTTTGTCCGTCTGCAGCTCAGTGTGTGATGTCACTTTAATGAAGGTTAATGGAAATAGACTTTATTTATTATATTTTTTATTTTCCATGATTAATGTCCATGTGGTAAGATGAGGCATTTTTTCATAAAAACAGTCAATTTATTGATATGTAATTTTAAGGTCATTTGAAGAGTTAGGCTTAACAAACATAGCTGATACCAGAACCAATCCCCATGGACGCATAGAAACACAAAAATAATTGAACAGATTAGATAAGCCCTTGAATATGTTAAAAAAAGTCATGAAAAACAATTTAATTAAACCATAGTTGATGTTTACTTTAGTCAGAATTTGACCCACTGAATTCAGATAATTTCTGAGGCTTTTTAAATGAAGTATTTGCACAAAAGGACTTGGATGCAATACACAGCTGCCAGAATAACAAAAGTGAAGTTTAAATTGTTTATCCTTTATGTCAGCACTGGTCTCTACTGTAGATGAAAACTGATGTCACAACATCTTATGAAGGAATTGGTGTTTATTGGTCAAATTAACTTTACTTGACCTTTTTACTTTTTATGAGTACTGCTGATAGCATCTTCATTTTAATGTTAGTGTCAAGCCACCTTTTAAAGACCACACCCAAGTGTAAATTAGGAATTTCATTACCATCAGTTATGTCTGTCGATAGCTAAAGTTTGACTTTAGTACCTAAAATATAAATGGAAACATTATTATTTCAAACCAAAGGGTACTGTATAGCTTACAAACTACTTCCTCCAGAATGGGATTAAAATAACAAATAAAAAAAACTGATGCCTTTGTAAAAGATACATGTTTGACTGAGAATAAGTGTGTGAACATGTGGAAATTCATTTGTGTTAACTTTAGTTTCACTATCAGGAAAAAGTTGACCTTGTAAATGTACACTGTATATACTCTCTCTCTCTCTATCACTTTTTCACTGTATATCTACTTTGTATTATGGGTTAGTAATAGAGTCCTGAATGTTTTCTCATATTTTCTCTATTCCATCAGAATCAAAGTCTCATATTGACCATTGTTGTAATGAAGTTTAGATTTATATTCCTGCTAAGAGGGTATTTATTGTCCTTTAAAGATTGCAGCATATTCCGGCCCAGTTCTGCAGACCTACAGTAGATGTAATTACTTGATCTCCATTCCTTAATAGAAAGGCTGATGTATCTGTTTTACTCAGTGTTACATCAATAAAAATTAAACACGCTGGACTTTGTTTTTGTTGAAATTCATAATGCCCGATGACAAGCATAATTTCCAACAGAAATGAAATAATTCGGGAATGAATTTTGTAAGCTTTGTTTTGAAACTATAATTGTTTGTCTTCATTTTAAACATTTTGTTTAAAGTAGATATTTATCAAGAGGGAAAACATACTAAACACCCATCAGAAGAGGAGTAGATTGGCATCGTCACCCTGCAGAGAGGAAAAAAACCCCTAAGATTTGAAAGTGAATGCTTGGGGAAAGCCAGCATACCTGGCTGGTACTCTGCCCACCCTTTTCATGCAGCAGACCCATTTCTGTGAAATCATGTGACCGCTCCCACCCTCCACCCAGGATTCCTGCTGGCACAAATATCACACACTTTGCATCAGAATCACACATCTTCTGCACCATCCTTCTCCAGAGAAAGCTTCCAACTTTCGACTGCTATCAACAATGTAATTCTAGTTTATTTATTTTTTTTTTTTTTTTTGGTAGTTACTGAAAACTATTGAAAGCTAAAGAATTAAATTTCAGAATGACAGACTGACTAACGTTTGCTTCTGGACAATAGTACTGCATGTTTTTAAATAAAAAATAAAAAATAAAACCGTATTTTACTAACAAATTAGCTAATATTTTCTTATAGTTATGTGAAATTTAGAGTACATTGTGTAGAGTGAGCTTAATATTTTAGCTTCAGAAATGAGAATAGTAGACAAATTATAGCTATGACGTGCAGATTGGGGAAAATAAGCTTTGAGTTTTAAAGTGATGGTGCTTTTGTTTCTATTTTGTTCTGGTTGATCCACAGTTGTAGCTGACACACACAGTCAGTCACCTGGAACATTGTTACCATGGGAAGGTAAATAACCCTCCAACTTTCATTGTTTAGGTGTGACACTTCTTTTGCTGTGTATCAGTATTCAAATTCTTGTTAAATAGATCATCAGTCATCCTCTGACTACTTTTTGTGATACTGTGTAACAAGATATTTATAAATTTTTAAACAATACTGAGTACCATTGCACTTTTTCATATATTTTTTTTAAAGAAGCAAACCAGAATGTTTTAGGCCTTTTAATAATCATTTAAAGGACACAGTCATGGTTGAAAACCTACCTAAAAAGTTTTCAAAGCCTTTTTGGTTCATGAACTACGATCTTTATATTTCCACAGCCCTAACAAAAATCGCCACCTGTAAAGAACTGATCAGTTCTGACTTCAATCAACTACCAGCTGAAGCCAAAATCAAAGATCATTGGAACGCTAAACAAAATGACTTTAAAAGGATCCGGAAAGCAAACAAACAATCCTGGTTGTGGGCTAGATCGAACAGGAAAATCCACTTCTGATCAACGCCCTGTCAACCACGCCATTGGGGTGCAGTGGGAGGACAACGTCTGGTTCGATATCGTAGGGGACAAGACGGAAAGTCAGTGTGAGAGTCAGACGTCAGACGTGATCGTGTACGAGATCTTTGGCTTTGAGGGGAGAACTCTTTCTGACCATCATTGATACCTCAAAGTGGAGACAACCGAGAAAGTGAAAGTAGATTTTAAGCGAATAGCTCAACGACTGCATGGATTGCTCTGCCTCAGAGGATGAATTCAAGAGATCAAAGTTGTGGGCCTGGTGCTGGAAGGCCTCTTGAGAATCGACCGAGTGACCGACAGGTAATGCCTTGATTCAGTGGTGTTCTGCTTGGGACAGATGTCAAGAAAACATCATGCGTTCTGATCACGACTGGATGTGGAGAAAAGTCAAGAATGTCTCAGTCCTGGAGGCACGCAGAAAAATCAAGTGTGCCAGAGATCTAAAATAATCAAATTGTTCATTTCCTGTTTGACAACTGCCAGACAGAGGACAGGACAGAAGACACTGAACAGCTTAAATCTGCTGAAAGCACATCAATAAAAGGACTGACTGGGTTCACACGCTTTCTTACTCACATCGAAACTCAAAAGCTGAAGACAACCACAGATGTCCTCAAGGAGCGTGTCCGACTGGCAGCCTGCATCCAAAACCTGCAGGAGAGGATCACCTTTATTGAGCTAAAGCAGAAGGAAGTTCAGGAAACTAAGTTGGCTCTTGCAAAGTTTGAGGAGAAGATGAAGAAGAACGCACACTTCACTGTGGAGGTTGAGGAAGTGGAGAAAGAGAAGCAGAGCATTAACAGCGGCCTGTGGGGGCGCTCTTCTATGAAGGAGCTGCCATGCTGCAATCACCAGAGGAGAACTGCCACCATCCTGGATGCACAGTAGCCTGGTATCCCAGTTACTGTGAGGTGATGAAAGGTGGCCACTGCACCTCCTGTACCGGGATGTGTCCCGTCTCAGTCCATGTAAAAGAAAACTGGATCTATGTGAGCAAGACACGTAAAGTCCCAATGACCCGAGAGGACATGAAGAAGAAGTATGAAGCCGGCAAAGCAGGAAGTGAGACCCAGCTGAGCCTTCTGGAAAGACTGGAGAAGAAAATAAAAGAACTGGAAATGGACAAGGAGGAGGATGTTGAACACGCTTTCCAGCGTGTGGAGATGCTGAGAAACGGTTTGAATGTTCAGTCACTGTCCACTCTGGACTACCTGGATTTCCTGATCCCCAGAATGAGGGAGAGTAAAATGTTTGAGAAGGCGAACAAACTGGAAGAGATGAAAAGTCAGGTGGATGAAGGAACCAGAGCTGCGCTCTCCTCCGAACAATTAGCAGATGTCGAGAATGCCGAGGATGCCACCAACTCTGCCGATGCTGCCATAGTTGAAGTGCATGTGTCATCTATACAGGACAGATGTGTTTGTTGTTGTTGTTGTTGTAAAATCTAAGATTTAAAAAAATACATTTCCTTGAAAACGTTTCGCCCTCTCTCCAGAGAGCCTCCCCAACTGAAACTAGGTGAACGACCCTGCCAACCACCCTGCCAACGACTCTCAGGTGCTGATGGTCCACAGGGCTATATTTTCAAGCTCTGCCCCCAGCAAGCTTAGAACTGAAGAAGCTCTCTGGAGAGAGGGCGAAACGTTTTCAAGGAAACCTTTCAGTCCAGTTGACACAGAGAGATCTAATTTTGGATAACCTATGTACTTTAATTGTACTAGTATTTTTCATGTAGGACTTTTACTTACATGGGGTATTTTTACATTGCTGTATGATACTCTCACTTGCCAAAAGGATCAGAGCATTTCCACACTTCCACCACAACACTTCTTCCACTAATCATTTATTCATCAGATGAAGGCAAAATTACTCAAACGAATGCTGCATAACAGTGTAAATAACTCCTCAGACAAAGAATCAAGAGATGCAAAACTGAGTAGAAAACAGCATGTTCTTGATTTTTGATTTTTCCCAAACCTCAATATTCAATCCCCTTATTGTGAAGAAGGTAACAGGTAACAGGTTACCTACTTTAAAAACTTTAAAGGAGAATTGTCACAATCAGCGCAAATGTGGGAAAGGGTGTTGACATGGCGAATGCACAAAGTGTACTAGATCCTGGTCTGTTATTTCTGATGTAGATGTATGATTCTAGTCAAAAATTAAAATTCATTTATATATTTGTCTGTGCTATGGGTCTTTACGAGACTTCTTCTCAATGTGATTCATAAATGTATTGAAATCTGTTCTGAAATGAGTTTTTCCGGCATGGAGAAACTACGCCCTCTGTTGATCAAACCTGAAAACATTTCAAAACAGCCAAGTTTTATCTTGTCTTCTGAAAGAAAAAAAAAAAAAAAACTTTTAGAGAATTATACTAAAAGTGAGGCGATATGTAATTATTTCTGCAAAATAATATAAAAAATATAAAAATGTATTATCTTATACTAATGCATGCATGACATGTTTGTATGTATGGCGTGTTTAGCAGTGTAGCGTCCGAGCCGCACAGGGGCTTCTGGATGCCCTGTCTCGGGGAGAAAATAAGGACAAACACGGAACATGAACATAACATTTTCTACACTCCTGCCACGCCCCCCTCCAGGCGTAATCAATCAACCTCTACTACATTCAACTCTTACAGTAGTGTGGTCACAATAACGTTTACATTTTAGTCATTTGACGTGTAGAAAAATAAAAACGCTTTGGCTGGGTTTCATGTTAATCTAAGTAGTTTCTACAGTAGCAGACTTACTATCTCTAGTCGTTTGTCTAATATTGTTACTTATAACACTTCATTTCAAAATCTTTTATGAAAATTCTCGAAGGGACATTTATATATTCTTATGTTTGATAATGTGAGCACTACTATGAGTCCAATGTAGCAGGAAATAACTTCAATAAAGCTCACTATTATCTGTATAGAGTTATTCTTGCGTTACGTTAACAGATATGTGCAGTAAGATTTTATTACCAGTAGTTGGCGCTATTGTTAAAGAGATTATAAATCACGCTACCATGGCAACTGAACGCTCCACTTCTCCACCGCAGCGGATCGATGGAAAATAGGCTTCTATTTTAGATGAAGCAACTATTCATACTTTTCCAAGAAATTATAAATATGCTGAAGAAACGTCAAGCGCGATGTCGGGAGATCACAGGGCCGACGCCTCATTCAGTCGCTTTGGTGAGTGGGCAAAATTTTATGCTCTTCTTGAGTAAAGTTTTAGCTATTGTTTCAAATCTTATATTATATACCATAAAGAAAGCAAAAGTAAAACGTTGCATGCTAAAGTTAACATCTTAGTCATCTTTGTGAATGAGTGATTTTTAAAAATGATTCTGTTCTGTGAATACAGTATAGTGTAGCTTCTTCTATCTGCTGGCATGAATCACACAAATTACCACATTTACCACAATTACCAAATTCTGATTGTAATATTGGACAAATATAAGATTAAAACACACACACACACACACACACCCACACACACACACACACACTCACTCACACACACACACACACACACACACACACACACACACACACACACCCTGCTTTCATTTCTGTAATCTCTTTATGAAATAGAGAGCAAAGACCTGGTCAGCGAAACCTGTGGACTATCAGATGCAGGAGAGACTAAGACAGGAAGCAGCCCGGACAAATGTGCAGGGGTTTGCCAAAGAACAGCGGAACTGTGGCATTAAGAATTTATGGCTGATCACGTCAGACAGTCAATTCCAGAGACGAGCAATTGAGCGACGAATTCAAGAATGTCTGAAAAAGCAGAGATCCCAAACTGGAGAGAGGAGAAAGAGGTCTGAAGTACAATTATATTTATTTGGATTTGGATTTTTAACATCTTTTCCACTGCTAATAAGCTACACTGTGCTTTTTACAACTTGGTGCAACATTTGTGTTGTTTGTATCAACTTGTTTGTGCTTGATTAACCCTCCTCCTTCTCTTTGCATCTTGATATTGTAAGCCACCACACATCTGCTTCTTGCATGCCTCTGCAGACTGCATGCCCTGCTGCAGGAGGAAGAAGAGCAGCTCCTGCAGGAGATGGAGGGGAAGCACAAGGAGGCGACAGCAGAGAGACAAGCATGGATGAGAGAGCAAGTCAAGGCACTAAAAGGAAAGAGAGAGGAAGAGCGAAAGCAAATACTCGCAGAAAAAACTGAACAACTCTTCAGGTAAATGTGTGCAAACCGCAAAATAAGACAGTGGACACCTGTTGGATAAAAACAATGTAAACTTGTAGTTTACACTTCTGCTCTTTATGTAGAGATCCTAGAAAAACACTCCCGGATTTTGGGTGACACATATTAATGGATCAAGTGGTTTAATACATTTAATATTTGACTCCTTGGAATAAAACTGAGAACATGATGTAGACTGTGAATGTCTCAACACATTTGGAGTAATCTCCACCGCTGTTTTCAGGCAGCACTGTGAAGAGCTGCAGATAGCCGAGAGCCGACGCCGGGAGCAGGAGTTGCAGGTCGAACAGAGAGCTCTGGTGAAGATGCGACAGGAGCTGCTGCGGGCGGAGCAGCAGGAGGACAGGATGTTTCACGAGATGTGGGAGGCCGACGTACAAGCCAAAGAGGAGCGGGAGGCTCAAAGGGTGCAGGGGCAGCGTCAGCGGGACATGGAACAGCTGGACATCCTCACAAGCCAGATGGAAGCAGCACAGCAGCAGAGAAAAAAGCTCAAGGAGCTGAAAGAGGAAAATGGCGGTCTCAGGGTTTGCACCTTATACTTTTGCATTTGAAATTAAGACCCTCTCACATATGCACTCAGGAGTATCCCAGCAGGATCCCAGTTTGGCGATGATACGGATGGATTGTGCAGGAGTGGTGATGCTTGTGGAGCAGTTTTCCCACAATCACTTGTAAACAATTACATGTGTCAGCTCACACATTTGATCCCTTTCATTTCATTCTTCCACTGTCATGTCAGACATGATACTTGTTTTGTATGATCTCTGATGACGGCGACCGTGAATATGTGAAAGAGATAGGAATCCATATAACGATAACAATCCATTTGATCGGAATTGTCTCTCCAGAGGCAGCAGCTGGAGATGGAGCAGCTGCAGCAGCGGCGGGAGAAGCAGCAGAAGCTGGAGGATCAGCGGGCCAGGAAGCAGGAGCTGGATCGCTGCCTTCGCCTCAAGATGAAGTGTCTAGCCCGAGAGCAGGAGGAGGAGCTGCAGGTGGACATGAGCATCCTGAAGCAGGTGCTCACACAGCACACCGATGACAAACAGGAAGCTGCTCAGCGGAAGGTAATCACAAATTCAATGTCAAAAGACACAAACAAACTGGAGAGATGGACTCAGTCTGTCCACCTTTAAAAATTCTTTTGAGCACTGTTGTGCAGGAACAGAAAGAAAGAAAGGACAGAAGAACATTGTATACACATATTGCATGATGTCATATGTGATGTGGTTCAGGCTGAGCTGGCTGAGGACCAGCAGAGGTACTTGAAGTATTTCACCGATCAGCTGGAGAAACGAAAGGAGGAGGAGGAAGAGATTGATCTGCTGATGGAGGAGGCACTGAAGGAGGTCTGGGCTCAGAGAGACCAGCAGAGACGAGCAGAGCGTGAGGCGAGGAACCGACTGATGAAGGAAGTGATGGAGACCAGGAGTCTGCAGATTCAGCACAAATGTGAGGAAATGCAGAATTGAATCATTTTGCTTTTTATTTCAATATATGGCACTAAACAGCACTATATTTAGGTATTGTATAAAATAAAGTCACAGACACTAATTCAGTATAATAGTGTAAAGACTAAAGAACCATGTGTTTACCGAATGAATTTATTAAAACCTTGGTAGAAAGTTGAGCCCAAAGGCAAAAACCAAAAAAAAAAAAAAAAAAAAAATGAAGAACTGAACAAAAATCAGGTTGGAATTCCTAGGGGTGAGGAAAAAACAAAAAGTGTCTGCAATGGCGAAAACCGGGGAGATGAGCACTAAGACTGCCACAAGAAGAACCACAAAGGCACAAGGCATGGCTGTGGTGCTGGCACAGACACTACCATGCTGCGTTATCTGGCACTGGAGGGCTGCTACTGCCAGACTTTTAAAGTGAGCTGACTGGTGATCGGCTGCAGCTGGTTTTAGTGCTCCCACCACTTTCCTGCCCAGGTAACCTTAACAAGGCACCGTAAGCAAAGGAAGCACAGAACCATGACATATAATAACCATAACCATATAATGCTTTTCAAAAGAATAAAAGAAAAAAATGACAATGTATATGTAAACTGTATAAACTTGTATATGTAAGCAAAAGCACCTAACATGATAAATAATACCTAAAAAAGGAGACGATAATTGTATATTAATTAGTGAGTCAGGTGAAAGAGGTATAAAAACTGTTACCGGCCTAAGGGAGTTTTTTTTCTTCCATAGCTTTAGAAAAGATTGAAAATTTTCCCAAGCCACTGAAAAATGGAAGTAACCTTTGCTAATTTCCGATCAGAGAGAAGACCTTGTCTTTGAGTAAAGAGGTAAAATGTTTTTTGTAATGAGGCCTCATCTGTTTTACAGTGAGTTTGAACATGGAAAAGCAAGCAGAGTTGATCCGAGAAAAAGATGAGCTAGACAGACTGGTGGCAGAGATGAAGCTGGAAGACGAGGACAAGAAAAGATGGTATGCTAACAAACACCTCAAGCAAAGAGTAAATAATGCCCTTCAGCTGGGATCCTACTTTATATTTAACAGATGTTGACAGTGGGTTATGTCACACATAGGGAAGAACTCAGTAGCCTTAAACACAGGATCCTCTGTTTCATCTCAAACAATTATCATCTATTTCAACTCTTAATTCTTCGCCGTGTATCCTGAAATCATCATCTGTGTCTGTTCCTGCAGCCGGAGGCAGCTCAGCGCAGCATATCAGGCCGACCTGTGCGCTCAGATGGAGCAGCAGAAGCAGCTTCGCTGTGAGGAAAGAGCTCAGGCCGAGAAGGAGCATCGGCAGAGGCAGGCGCAGGAGGAGCTGTACAAACAGAGGACGGATGAGCTCCTGTCCAGGCCTGAGTCAAAAACCAGGCACAACAGGCATCCGTTCCAATAAGCAGAGGGATCCAGTGTCTCCATGGTCCATTTCAGTGGAGCTCAGTTTAGTGGCCAATAAAGTAATTCTAAATAAATACTGTTCAAAACAAAATATCATTCCTTCTCTTCTTCAAAACACGAGAAAATACTCATAACATGCAAATTTCAAGTACAGGTAGCAGAAATGTATATGTGTAACGTAAATTGCACGTATTATATATTCAATGTTCTTTTCTTGTCAATGTTAGATTTAATATTTAAAAATATCTTTCCTGATAGGGTGGAAATATGTGCTGATTAACACTGGTCTAAAGATATCCCATTACACACACAAGCCTTATTCTGAGACATGGTACTGCAAAGCTCGTTGGGTAATGCTGTATTTCTTAAACCTGAGGTAGTTGGTCCATGTGGCTAAAATTCCAAGTACTACATTGTGAAAGAAAGCAAAACATTATGTTCTAACAATGTGACCCAAGTAACTGCTCATATACAACGCCGCCGTCATAATCGATACATTGCACAGATGTTTTCACAAGTCACTTGTGGAAATAATCAGTCTGCTTACTGTAAAAATAAAAAGAGTGCTAAACATGAAGAGTTATTATTGACTAGACATCATCTCCTTAACCAGATGACTTATAACGCTTTTAAGAACAGTAAAGCCTTCCAGACGTTTTGTAACGCAAGCCTGAACATCTCCAACGTCCTTGGAAAATGTTGCCCAAGATGCGATTTATGACATCACATGGATACCACAGGGCAGAGCAGCTGATAACAAAACAAGCACAGAGTGCAATATTTAACTTTAAAAAACCAGGCAATCTATACAGCCACATCATGATAATTCAGCATGATATAACTGAAAGGTGATGGACCTGACTAACATTTAACCGCCCAAAAAACTCTTAAAAGGAGAAAAGAATTACCCATAGGCCTTTTTGTATTATTTACCTCTGCCAAGGTTGTTATGTTACAGCTGGCAGAATAACTCGAAAAGTTATGGATTTTAATGAAATGTTCCGGAAACACTGATAATAGGAGAAGGAACAGATGATCACATTTTGTGTGACAGTCTGCTTCAGGGCAAACTATTACACCTGGTGCTTTCTCCCCCGTCATCAGCCCAATTTCAAGCACCTGGTTTCCATGGTATTTAAGCCCCTTGGTTCTACCCATTCTTTGCCAGATAATTTGTGCTCTATGCCTGGCTTTTCTATGTTTTAGACTGGCTGCTATTCCCTTCTTCCTTGGCTTCTGTCTGCCTGAGTTTCTGACTTCAGGTCTATTTTCCCCGTGGATTATGGTAGTGAAAATTTCTCCCTCGTGGGAATTATGAGGATTTTACTACTTTTATTACTTTCACATCCTGCTGCAAACTGATTTTTGTTAAATAAAGTTTTCTATCAACTACACCTCTGCTGCTTGATTGCTGCAGTTGGGTCCAGTTTTGACTGGTGACATTTTAGTGAAGTTCTACATTCCAGAGGGACCTTGACTCTTGATCTACCAAGGACCAAAGCCAGGGGGCTTTGATTATAAAGCAATCAACTATGTTATGTAACCTTGTATTACTACTGCCTATATAATATACTATACACCTGGTACTGGTTCCTTTGTACAGTTATTTTTAAGTTAACCAGCTTCCATGACAGGAGGAGGGCATCCTGAAACACCTGCTTCCCTTACATGAACACGCACAAGGTTGTTTTGGGTGTAAGTGACAATATGTAGTGAAATAGGCTGCTTGGCGCTGCTTTTCTAGTTTTGAAACGTGATTACGTCTCTGCATTGACCCATCTCTAAGGAGTAGTCCTCAGTCGCTGTGTAGCACCTGGAGAGCATTGTGGGGTTAAAATCCTACTACAGTGTTAAAGCCAGTCCAGGGAAGCGGTGTCCTCAAGTTCATCTCTGTAGCCATCGCCACTTCCCTTAAATGCCCCATTTACTAACTTTAGCACTAGTGATAATCACCTTGATCATTATTAACAAATAATATTCAGGCTAACCTGCTAAACTTGTTTGCAATAACAGTGACAGATTCCACAGATTTACTTTTTATTTTATGCTAAAATAACGTACAATGTACAAAATATGTCATCAATGTTGCTAATTATAACTCTTTGTACTCAAGTATGCTGACAGTCCCTTTTGCTCTTCTCCCTTTGTTTTGCAGACAGAATGATAAAGCCTTTCAAGCTTTGGGTGGACCTACTTTTCTCGAACTCTCAAGCAAGTCAACACCTCATACCTCCAGAAGGAGTGGTTTGGGAGTGGAAGAATTATCGTTTATGCTCAGACAGGTCTGAAATATTCTTCCCACAATCAGATGATCTAATGCAGTGCAGCTCACACACTTAAGAACATGTTTTAACAGCAAATCTGACAACATATGAGGACCTCCACACAGGATCTGTTCTCTTCAAAGGATGACGAGCCCATATTACCCTTATGCTAAGGTAAAGGTCAATTTTATCTTTTTGTAATCTCAAACTTTACACAGACGGTGGTGATCAGAGAAAGAACTCTGGGTTTACTGGTCAAGTGACAATTAAACCTCATAGCACACACTCGCAGGCTTATTATCAGCATGTTCCTCTAGCTATTACACAAGGCTGATAAGATTCTTCTTTTTCCTTTTTCAAATTGTTCTTCCATAAGCAAGCTCAGCAGATTTTACTCATCCTTTTACAGCATGTAAGGATTTACATTTAAGACGTAGCACCTTTTATGTCCACTGTCTCATCAGAGAGCTTTACACCGTTTGTCACATTCGCTGTGTTAAATTAACTGATCATTAATCAGAGCTGTTATCATTTAAACACAGTGCTGAGATTACCAACAAAGCAGGTTCATACTTATGGGCAATTACACAATTAATTTCCCATGTCTGGGATAAAATAAAGTACTTTCTTATCTTATCTTATTAGAGTCAGCACATAACCTCTCTGCACTGCTTATTAGCCATAATATATATTTATAGACGTATTTCTTCCATAAAGAATAATAATGTGGACAACAACGTTAACAATGTAGCAGCACAACATTAATCAATATTTCACTATTTTGTGTAAAGACGTGTAGGTTCATAACTGATCATTGTCACTTTACTTCAATCCATATGTCAACATACTCATGTGATGATCAGTACCGGCATTTCCTGCATGAGATTAACTGGGAAGTGGCTGAGTCAAAACAAATAAATACATTCTGCATTAAAAAAATGCAATAAAATGTAAAATATGAAATAAAAACACATTTAATAAACTTAATATTTAAAATAAAACTCCTAAAACATCAGTATTTTAATACTTAATGTATTATTTATACTTATGCATAACATTTACATTAGTCCTACTTTGTTTTTTAACATTTATACCAAGTTTATGCAGGACTATTTGCGCTAAACTTGTTTCCCAGACTGGGCCTGTACTGCGCATGTGCAGAGCGGCCGTTCCTGGTGTGGTGACCCTCACGTTGAGAACCTTTGCTCGGTAGTTGTAGTGCCCTGATACTGTTGGTGTGCGTGTGCGTGTGCGTGCGTGTGTGTGCACACGGATAGGTCACCGTTGACAGGAAGTATCGGTTCTTTATTCTCAGTCTTGTTGGATTTTTACCGGCTTCATGGATAGTTTCCCGTTTTCACCCGCGTTGCGTTCAAGTGTCGACTTTCCAAAAGAAAACAAGGCAGCAGCGTAATTAGCCGGAGGAGGAAACACCTGCTGGGGGTTGCGAGTCTGTTACGGGAGCCAGAAGAAGCAACACCGAGAACGACCGAAACTCCACCTGGCTGGAATAATGCAGAAGGAAAGTTGTCCGACCTTCCTTCCACTTTAGACGACACAAACCTCTGGGTCAAATGGCTATAATGTGTTGTTAGTCGAGGAAAGCGCAGCGGCTGTTGTAGCTTGTTGAGGGAAGAGCCATGTCTGTGAACGAGTTGTACACTAAGGTGAGTTATTTTACCTGTAAAACACAGAATTCATGATTTGACATTAAAACATCTGTTCATCCAGCTATCTTCAACCTGTGGTTTCGCAGACACGTTTTCTGCATATTACATAATGTGTGTAGCCACAGCTCGATGATATACAAAGCTCCATTATAATTGGTTTTCCGAAAGTTTAAAACTACCAAAAGTAGGCTATAACTGGCAGGGGGGTTGTGTATTAGCCGATTGTTTCCAATATCTGACAGGTCCCCTTCTATCAATTTATGCGTAAGATTTATTGTTACATGGGCCATTGTGCTTTAAATTTACATAATTTTGGAATGGTGATCGTCCCATACCAACCTGAACCAGCAGGCAAGCTGAACAGGTGTGATTTCCCAGTTGAACTGTTTTTTCCAGTCAGACGCACAGGTATGTTGGTCAACCTGTGCCATGATGGATTGCTTTGTTTATTTCTGATTACGTTGTTGCAGCCAAGGGCTGATGTGAGATCTTAGTTTAAAGTGGAAATTTAAGAGATTAAAAAGTTGTTCAAAGAGATTTCTTTTCCCTCAAGACACATTACTCTTTTATAACATCGTTTTGAGCGATGCTGGAGTACAAATACTGTACCTTTTTGTTTGCTACTCCAGCCAGCAGAAAAACGTCTTAGCCAGGTTATTAAAAGTTATACAGCCGTCATCTTGCACAATAAAATATGGCACCTCGTTGATTTAAAGGTGGTTGGTTTTTATTGGTCTCAAAGTGAGCCAATGCCATGATTTTTGACTCTGAATGCTGTTCAGAACTACTCATAATGTCACATGGACGATAGTCTAATAGTTATTTATCATCATGCATTTGTAATTTAGAAAATGGTGGAATCTGGTTGATCATGTAGTCTGATGAATCAGGATTTGCATCGATACTGTATGTAAGTGTAGGAAAATGGCCTGGTCAGACAGTGATATTGATAATCATCATCCCTCAATAGTAATAGTTTCTATGGGATGCCGCCAGAGAGCATCATCTATCTAAAAATCATAAATTTTGTGCATCCAACTAACAAACACCAGCAATTAAAACATTTAACACCAGTGTTAAAACATGAAAGGACAGATTTTTGCAACGCAGTTCGAAAATGGATGGATGTACGGATTTGTTTCTTCTCATTTTACTAACTGGGAATGTTATTCTCTCTACAAGCTAATACGATGACTCTTTTGTTGTAGGAATTCATTTAACAAGTAGATTATCAGATGGTTATTGAAACAATGTTGAGCAGATGCTGAATAAATAAATAGAATTTGAAGTAAATATTGAACTGATCTTCAGACTGAACAGACACTGTTGAGGGATTTGCTGTAACTTTAAGAGCAGCTCTTAATCCTACTGGACTACACATTAAGTCAGCCACTTGATGTCCCTACACCTGCTGTGAGGTTAAATAATCTGGCGCAGGACCGCCAATCCCGCAGCTCCATCTGGTTTGTGTTCAGCTCAGACTAAACTGATTTGTGGGTTGTTTTTACAGATGATTTTTGTCCATTGGATCCTTTTTAAAGGTTCCAGTTTGCACCGGTGCAGAATTTAGCTGTTCTTATAGTCAGTGAATGCAAACGTTTGGGCACCTCTGCTCCAAATTTCTGTTAATGTAATCTAGAATAACTTTGAGTAGGTATCAGACCAAAGCTATTTTTGGAGAACAAAAAGTGCTGAATTTGGTGAAAAGAACACCAGCCCAACTTTTGCCATGACCCCTCAGCATCTCCTGATCAGTGAAAATTAGTGGTTAGACCTCAGAAAGAGCAGAGCGTGCAAGGCGGGCTGGGAATCTCAGAACTGGAAGACATTTTTCAGGAATAATGGGCGAAGATCTTTCTAACAAGATCTGAAAGAGTCTCAGCTGCTACAAAAAGAATTTACAAGCTGTCATACTTGACAAATGGGGTGCTACTAGGTACTAACTAGGCATCCTGTCCAACCTTCTGATGAGGGCCCGTATCTTCTGATAGTCTGAACATGTGAAAGATGATATAAAGGCAATGTGTCATCCCAAACCACTATATCTATCAAAGATGGGATAAGATGAAGTTTCCCACATGTCAATGCTAGAACCTGTGACCAGAAACTGACAGTGATGATTTATTCATTATGTTTTGAGCAGCAGTTGCAAATCAGTGAAGAGACAGTTCTGGAGATTTCTGAGACATTTAGGATTAGATGGAAACCGTATGGAGCAGTTATAATCTGTTGGGTCAGCACAGGATAAATAGGGTGTGTGCTGTGTACTGGTTGAGTATCTTTGTATCATTAATTACATTGTAGTTACTGAGCAGATTGTCCTGGAGCCATTATTGAATCAGTAAGGTTTAAGGTGTGGCTCATATCACAATGTAGTACCACAGCGTTTGATTAATAATATGATTTTTAAAATAATTTATATATATACTGTGTATATATATATATATATATATATATATATATATATATATATATATATATGTATATAAATGATCAAAGCAAACAAGAAATTATCTAAGATTTTAATGATTGTTATTACCACATTACCTCATTGTTCACAAAATGCTGCTGAGTTGAGAAATGTCATGTTAGTGCTGATGTGTGGTATGTTACACCTGTTGTGACTCTAGAATTTTGTCTTTCTGTCCAAAACCCTTTTAAAATTAAGGTGAAGGTACTCTGTATCTTGACTGAAACATCCACGGAGGTTCACGTTCCTCTTGTAAATGTATCGATGGTTGAGTGTGTACAGTTTATTATGTCCTACAGCTGAAGTATCTGTGACCTTCTTGTTTCCTGGTTGCGTCTCTGAACCTGCTGCTGTCATCTGCGCAAAACAAAGTTCCTCGACAGGTACAGGTAGTGTCGCGTCTTCCTGTTTGTCACACCCAGTGACACCCCCACCCCCTGAGGATGATGTCATGGTGCTGATAAAACCTCGCTGGGCGGAGGCTCAGAGGCTCCGTACAGTAACCTGAGGCTGGCGTATCAAGTGTCGACCGCTCCACAGTTACACAAGCAGCTAAGTGGAAAAGGCAGGAATCATCTTCTTGGACGCACACCTGAGTTGTAATCTTTTTAAATAAATTCCACCACAAGCTCATTGGCCAGTAAATAATTGCAATTCTCAAAAGAACAGATTCCTAAATCATGCGGTGGACCAGACTTGTTTAGTAAAAGACACTTGTGGTAACTTTATTTTTGCTCTCTTACAAGTTGCAGCAGACCAAATAAAGAAAGGTTACACTAATTCTCAAAAACTTCAACTTATCAAAATACTAAATCAGAACCTACAACACCAGCTGACTTTTTTTTTTTTATTTTTTTTTTTTTTAAGAGAACATGTCATGTCGTCAGGACGTGTCTGTCTCTTGCCATTTTATTTTTAAGCTTCTTTTAAACCAACACAGACTTCTCTTCCATACTCAACCTGTTAAACAGCCCGGGCTCTTCTGTTCTTCTTGTTTCTGTTCTCTCTGTCATAAACCCCTCCTTCATAACAGAAAATACTGACGGTCACAACCTTACATTACCTCAGCAGAAGCGGTCCCTCCAGTCTCCACTTCAAATGACACAAAGCTTCTATTCTTCATAAAACTTTTCTTAAAGCAGCTTTTTTTGCCAATTGCAAAAAATTCAATGTAAGCAAGGTTGCTGACATAAATAAATGTGATAATTACAAATTATAAATGTAGTGTCACTTTTAGTATGCTAGTTTATATCTACGTATGTGATGTGTGGTTTCTGGTGTCTGTAGACACAGATGGGATAAAATTCCAAAAGCTGTAGTTTTAAATTAAAAACGTTCATTATCTATAAGGTATGTTTTATATTGTGTTTAGAAAGTTGAAATTCCATTTGTGGATACAGTTTGGCTCCCCCCTCCCCCACTGAAAGCATCTTCCCATTAGGATGAGACCCACCATACCCAGAGAAGCATAAGAGAAGGCAAAACAGACCACCCACTGTGCATTTAATGAGACGCTTTGATTCGTTTCCTAGCAACAACTGAACTGGCTGCTGTGTATTTGCTGTATAGTGGAATTTCTGAGTTTTGCATGTATTGTTATGAGCTGAATGTTGTTCCATATCCGTGTCCTCATTCCCAAAATGCAGCTAAAATGAGACACTTTGCATCTTGACAGCATTCAGCGCTGTCATTGGACAGTTTCTGACAATGTCCCAAATAAACAGATGGCTGAAAGGAGGATTCTTCCTTACAGGTTTCTGTCGCTGGCTGCACATACTATAGCAGCAAATTACCTAAATCACTTTACTAAAAAAATGGTTTTGAGATTTTCTAGTTCTATTATGGTATGGGGTTTCACACTCTAGTATATGAAAACAATGCCAGCAAGAATCCTGAGATCAGCGCCAAATGATGCTGCACAAAATGTTAAGAACTTTGATTAGTATACATGAAATGTGGCCCTTCTCGCGTGTCCAGTTTTTTTTTTTTTTTTTTTAAATAAATAATGCAATTTTTAGTTTGAATCAAGATTTGACAGATTTCTGAAACAGCTGTTCTAATAGATTTGTTAAACATGTATATGAGCATGAGGCATCATTAAATGCAGTCAGGCTTCTGGGTTTAAATCCCGTATGCTGACTCATCAGCCTTTGTTTCTATTCATCACGCTGACTTTCCCGACGTGGCATTATTGTCAGATAAACTTTGTCACACTGTAAAAAACATGTCTTGTGTTTGTATTAAACTTTATCATACCTGTATGTAGTTGATTCATTAGTAGACAGATTTTTTTTTTTTTTTTTTTTAATGTAAATATTTTAGCTTCTTAAAGTTCTAGGTTGTGCTTAGAGTTTTTCGGTTCAAAATGCACAAATTTCTGCACGTCAGCGGGCCTCGGTTCGATTTTCTTAGTTTCCTTGTGTCTTACTTCCCATCATTGTCCTGCACACTTCTTCCCTCCTTCCTCATTTTACCGAGTTTCTCTGACACTTCTCACCTGTGTGTAATTGTGATTGTCCAGGTGTATTTAAAGGCCGTTCTCCTTCCCTTTAGTATTTGGTGTTGTCCTTCCTGGACCTGAGCAGTTCAGATACAGTTTGGTTTAGTGATTTGCTTTTTTAGACTAGTATGTGTGATCCAGATAAGTTGCTGTGGATTGTTTTAGTCCATCTTGTCACCCAGTGACTGGTTAAATCATCTTTGTTTGACTGTTCTTGCTGTTGCAAGGATTTTTCCCAGCTTCATTGTGATGGAGAATCAGAAGGCACCTGCCTGCGTGTTTCTGTCAAAAATGTCGGAGAGGGCCAGAGGTTGTCTTTTCTCAAAAAATGTCGCATAGAATTTATTGAAGAAGAATACATCAGCCAAATGGAATCAGAAGAATAAAAAGGCATGAGGCAAAGATATAGTGGTGAATCAAAACCCAAGCAGGTCAGACGACAGGAGCAGAAGTCGTTGTCACCCGCCTCCGGTCTCAAGGTGTCCTTAAAATGCTCGGCTGAGACTAAGACACCTCTCCGGACTTGGTATGACGCCTTCTGCCCCCCGTCGGCCGCCGACCACCTGCTTTCTGTACTTCCGAGAGATCTACTGCATAACGAAGCATACAATCCGGTTTGTTTTGTCGTGTCCTGAAACAAATGTTTTCTCATCCCTCAAGGACATGGAGCACAAAGGCCTCACATAACGTGAGGTGGTCCGGCTGACCTGCTAGGAAATCAGAGATAGTCTGGTCCATTCTGTTCTATCTGTATATTGCGCACCTTGTTGCTCAAACTCAGTATGAGCATAACGCACTTTATCATCAAAGCTTAGCAGGAGTTGTCACCTGTTTATCATGATTCAGCAAGCTGTCAGTTCTGACAATGACTTAATAAGATGCTTAAGCAAAGCACACTAGCACATGCTTACGCAGTTATGATGAATACAGTTGGAGTCATAAGCTAATTAAATGATGAGTGTTATGGCTCATCTCTGTTGAGCTGCATGTTTGGATGGAGAGAAGCGATAAGGGAGGTTTATTCATCCAACAGAATAATACCTGACAGAACTCTGGGTCCAAGACCAGTCACTGATAAAGTCAGATCGGGTCCTGTCGCCTCACATGGTCAGTGAGGAAGGTCCCTTGGCTGACAGTATTTTCATTCTCATATATTGTGTGGTGGTTACCAGCATCTCATATGGTGCACTCCATTCAGCACTGTTCCGTACACAAAGTCATGCGTCGTGCTATCATCAACTTTTGAGTTATGTTTTTGTTCTCATGTTTTGACTACTGCATATATCATCTTGCCCTGCACATTTCATTCTGTAATTTCATTATATGCATAGTTACAAAACAGAAAAATGTGTTTCTTAACATGAGTCATATACTGAATTAAAGAGGTAAGCTAGAATGTATCATTACGCACACACACATGGCCTAAATTATTAGCTGATTAAGGTTGAAGCTTTGGCAATTTAGGGTTTTAACTGTAACATGAAATTTCTTTCTTCATTGCATACAAATGGTTGAGAATAGAGGTATTATAGCAGCACTTCCTGGCTTCTTGTGAACACAAAGATAATGTATTTGGAGAGTGAGAGGACTCTTCTTTTGTTAAATTCTAGTGTTGGGTTTTCATAGCAGAACATAGATGTGTAATGTGAAGTGGAGTGTAATGTCTTAATGATGCTTTTGATTAGGAAGACACTGAGTGATTCTGCAGAAAGATACAGAGCTTCAAAGTGAAGTGATAATTAGTGTTCGTTACTCTGAAGAATTAGAGGAACAGATTTGATCTGCAGGGGTGGACACAAATTAACTACTTTCACACATGAACTGTGATTAAGTAGAGAACTAGTTAGCTACTTGTACTTAAGTATTTCCATTTTGGGCTCCATTGTTTACTGAATCAGAATTTGGCTTTACTCATAATCACATTTGATTTATTAAATATCCTTTTTAGTTTGCATGAACTGGTTGGTCTAACATTTCAGAGGTTTAATGAAATGTATTCAAATAATTTGTGTTTCAGTTCACTCGGGTTTGGATCCCAGATCCTGAGGAGGTATGGAAGGCCGCGGAGATCACCAGAGATTACAAAGAAGGAGAGGCGGTGCTTCATCTCAAACTGGAAGATGAGACAGTATGTCAGATACATACAGATACACAGAGAAGTGTTGTCAGTTTAAGAACATGTAGAGACAAACCATTGTTTTGAGGAGAGAGAGCTTCAGAAAACCTAATGCACTGATTGTTTCTGATGTATGTTTGATTAGCCTCTGGAGTATAAAGTGGGTGCAAAAGGCAAGCCTCTTCCTTTCCTACGTAACCCGGACATCCTGGTGGGGGAAAATGACCTCACCGCTCTCAGCTACCTGCATGAACCTGCGGTCCTTCATAATCTCAGAGTTCGCTTCCTGGAGTCGAACCACATCTACACCTACTGTGGTGAGTAACTCATCACACTGTTTAAGTTATGATGTGAAAATATGAAAAATTATGATGTCTAAGTATTTTGGAGTTTCTACAAATAAAAATGACATTAGTTAAACCTATTTAAAAAGTTATTAATGTTGCCACTTTTAAAACAGATGTTCGTCATAGGGTTGGCAGTTGTATAAAAGGATTGCTTTTTTTCTGCAGGGATTGTGCTGGTTGCCATCAACCCCTACGAGCAGCTGCAGATCTATGGTGAGGAGGTCATCAATGCCTACAGTGGGCAGAACATGGGGGACATGGACCCTCATATATTTGCTGTAGCTGAAGAGGCCTACAAGCAAATGGCAAGGTCAGATCTGAAGTCTTATTGATAGATGGTAGCGGTGATCGTGTCAGTTTTTAACAACGAAAGGAAGGGCTCTTAACATGCTGCTGTAGTGGAGATGCACAGAACTCCTGTTTTATGTTTCTGTAGCGTTTGTAGGTGGATGATAATTACAGTGCCCAATGACAGCCCCTAGTTTTATCTGATGGGCCCAACCAATTCTAATTACAGCCTGAAAATCTGAGCTCAGCTGTAACTGTGTCTCAGACACACACAAGATAACTTAGACCTTTCTGATATTAACCAAAAAAGGACTGCTCCACAACATGTTGTAATATTTAGCTTGGAAAAAGAATGTACGTTATTCCACTAAATTCTCATGCGTATGAGTCCATTCTCAATTCTCATTCATTTAAGCGTTCCGACTTGTCAATTAATGAGTCCACATGTCCTTTTGGTTCTTTGGTAGAGATGAGAGGAATCAGTCGATCATTGTGAGCGGAGAATCTGGAGCGGGCAAAACCGTTTCTGCAAAGTATGCGATGCGCTTCTTTGCCACAGTGGGCGGCTCGGCTAACGACACTAATGTGGAGGAAAAAGTGCTCGCCTCCAGCCCCATCATGGAGGTTAGCTCTGTTAAAGCAGCAATGATGACATTATTTAAGCATGGTCAGTTGACTGTAACATAAGATGTACAGAGCTCATCTTTCTACATTATGTGTGGGGCATTTATTCTTTATTTTAAAGAGCTAGCATCATATTTTGATGACAGATTGCTCTGCTTGTCCACCAGGCTATTGGAAATGCAAAAACAACTCGAAACGACAACAGCAGTCGCTTTGGGAAATACATTCAAATCGGCTTCAGCCGGCGGTACCACATCATTGGTGCCAGCATGCGAACATACCTGTTGGAGAAGTCTCGTGTTGTTTTTCAGGTGGGTTTGATTTGTGTTGCATAACGCCTTGCTTCCATCTATTCAGGTTTGATTTTGATGTGTAAAATGCTTTAATGACTCATGTTTCCTTTAGGCAGAAGATGAGAGGAATTATCACATCTTCTACCAGTTGTGTGCCTCTGCCACTTTACCAGAGTTTAAAGATCTGGCCCTCAGTGAGTTCATCTCTGTCAGTTTTTATACAGGAACATCCAGGGAGGAATTTTAAATTGATTTTGGTTAGGAAATAAATGTTTAATGATGGATTAAAGATCAAGTTTCTAAGCCTAAAATGAGCTTTACTGGGTATTGTTTTAAATACTGTCTATTAGTGCTCATGTTAAACCTGTGATATCAGAATCAGAAATCCCAACTGCCTTTGCAAGCATTTAATAAAGCAGATTGTGTTTTAACATGAGGGGAGTCTGATCTATGTATCAATATCAGCACTTAAGCTCTTTGGTTATCTGACGTGTTTTTATTTTTCTATTATTTAGCCACAGCAGAAGATTTCACCTACACATCTTACGGTGAGAACATCTTCATCGAGGGAGTAAATGATGCTGAAGACTTTGTAAAGACCAGAGAGGCCTTCACACTGCTGGGTGAGGAAATAAAATGTTTTCTAAGGAGGGAAACAACATTAATACTTTATTACTGAGGAGACCAAAACAAACTAATGAAGGAATAAATTTAACTACGATCTGCTTACATCTGATATTCAGGCCGAGACCTACAAAACAAAAAAGACTCACCTTATTTGGGTTTTAAATTATTTATATTAGGATTATCTCAAATTTTCAGGTCTTCCTTTATGCCAACCTTATGTTTGGTTGCAGTAAAATCTGTGCCTTCAGCACAGAGTAGACCCAGATGTGCCCAGATGAACAAGCTTTTAAGAGGCACAGGGTGCTATGTTAAATACTGTTTCGGTGTTTGAATCTGTGTCTTTTTTTCAGGAATAAAGGACAGCACTCAGAACAATGTCTTCAAAATTATTGCCTCCATCCTGCATCTGGGCAACATTGAGATCTGCTCAGAACGAGATGGAGACTCTTGTCATATCTCTGTATGTGAGCATATTTCCAGCTGATGATCTGCAAATCAAAGCAAACGCCCATCGTGTGACGTTAACGTCGGCGTGTGCTTATCGGTTGCAGAGGGATGACGTTCACCTGAAACACTTCTGCCGGCTTTTGGGCGTGGAGCTGCAGCAGATGGAGCACTGGCTCTGTCACAGGAAATTAGTCACTTCAGCCGAGACTTATGTGAAGAATATGACCTGCAAACAGGCAACTAATGCACGTGCCGCACTTGCCAAACACATTTATGCCCGTATGTTTGACTGGATTGTAGATCACATAAACATGGCCCTGCAGACGTCATCCAAACAGCACTCCTTCATTGGAGTCCTGGATATCTATGGGTGAGAAAAAAGCTGCAAATTCTAGGATAACAATGTATAATGGAGGTTTACGGTTCAGATCTGTCCAGCTTAGTAAGAAATTAAATTTTTTTGTCATTTTTGACAGGTTTGAGACCTTTGAGGTGAACAGTTTTGAGCAATTCTGCATCAACTATGCCAATGAGAAACTTCAGCAGCAGTTCAATTCTGTAAGATTCTTTTATTATTAACCTTGCGCCTGAAAGAGTTGCACATTTTGTGATTTTTTTTTTTTTATTTAATAAAGAAACACTGTGTTTTCTCTCATCAGCATGTGTTTAAGCTGGAGCAGGAAGAGTACATGAAGGAGGAGATCCCCTGGACTATGATAGAGTACTACGACAACCAGCCCTGTATTGACCTGATCGAGGCTCGACTTGGTGTCCTGGACCTGCTGGATGAAGAGTGCAAAGTAAGACTTATAAAGGGGTGGTTCCTTCTAAATAGTCTTGAATATGACTATTTAGAAACAGATCATTCCTTCATTATTTTTACCCACCTACTTCATAAACAAGGAATTTTGTGTTTATTAGTGAAAAAAAAAATGCATTTCCTTTGACTCATCTGATAAGTTTTAGACACAAACTGTCATCTTACTTTTCTTTGTTTTTACAGATGTGTTTGTTTTTATGACATGTAGAGCAAAATTAATGCGATACATTTTTTTAGTCTTAATAAAAGTTTAATTTTCCCATTACAGTTGTAATACCATCGACTTCCTATTGCAGGTGCCAAAGGGAACAGATCAAAACTGGGCCCAAAAACTTTACAAGCAGCATTCCAGCAGTGCTCACTTTCGGAAACCTCGCATGTCAAATATCTCCTTCATTATCATACACTTTGCTGATGAGGTAAACTGACAACAGATGTTGGATTTCCTTCAGATTTTTTAGAGATAACTTCACCAGAGACGCATTTTACCTTGTGGCAACTCTTAAAGTGACGTATTGTGATTGTAGTATAAAAATGCTAGTATTAAGTCCATAAGCATCATTCTTTGGGCAAAAAGTTGATTTGTTAGAACACCAAAGTGTTAGTTAAACATTATTGAACTGGAAATTTAAAAACTGTATAATGTTGTTTTGTTTAAATATCAAAGTTTTGACTTGACAGGTTGAATACCAATGTGAAGGCTTTCTGGAGAAGAACAGAGACAGGGTCTACGAGGAACAGATCAACATCCTGAAGGCCAGCCAGGTACGAAACAGAAAAACAATATTTATAATGAGACATTACAATGTGATGGATGTATTTATGGACGAAAGTCCGGTATAAGTGTCTTTCTTATTCCATGTGTAATAATCACATGTTGTGGTTGCAGCCACATAATTCCATACATTATGTACATAATTATGTAGAATTCTCACTCAACTGTAAGATTATAAAACTAAAATATTATTTAAAGATGACTTTTAGATAGGAAAATAGATGACTTATTTTCTACTTTTCTCTTGACCGGTCTTTTTTTCTTCTGCCATAAATAGCAGAACAAGCCAAGCGTTCCGCCACACACTGATGAAAACTTAATTGAGGAAAACTGGGACAGATCTTTGTCTATGTTCACTCATCTCTCACACTCTTTGTCCTCCCACACAAAGAATAAAACAAAACAGTCTTTTCGTCACTTCAGTGTGACTGATCAGGATCAGTCATTTGGATTGTCATTCTCCCACTCACAGCGTTAAGGAGTTAAAGAACAATGTTCAAACATTAAATTTAAAATAGCCACATATCTCCTTATGACATTTGAGCACACACAGATTTGTGGTCAGCAGTTCAACAAATACTCATGTGTGAACTATTTCCATAGTGAAACTACATGTGATAAGCACTTATAATGGCATTCGTTATTGTTATCCATATATTTTTGTCAATCTTAATTGAGCAAAGAAAAATCCTACATACTTTTAAAAGTCACTTTTACTTTTTTTTTTGAGTTCTGACTGTGAAGATGTGATCATTTTCTTTGCTCCCTTCAGTTTCAGCTGGTTGCAGATTTGTTTCATGAGAATGAAGATGCAGGCTTTTCAAAATCAGCCAGAATAAACGTCCGAGCAGCCAAGTCTATCCCGAAAGTTCCAAACAAAGATCACAGGAAAACTGTCGGACATCAGGTACTCTCTCAGCTGCTGTCTGCAAATAGAGGTTGATGTCAGTGACACTAATGTTGACGTGTGTCTGTTTTAGTTCCGCAATTCTCTTCACCTTCTCATGGACACTCTAAATGCAACGACCCCTCATTATGTTCGCTGCATCAAACCCAACGATTATAAGGAGGCCTTCTCGTGAGTCAACAACTCGTGCCATTTATTCCACAGATAATCGTTAAGATTTGATGATTTATGCAAAGCTGCTCTGTTAAACCTGTGTGAACACTAAGGTGTTTAATTATTGATTACATTCATCCTGTCTTCTTTTGAACTATGTGTATTTGTAGTATTATAAGTATTATAACTATAAGTATTTGTACTCTGAATGTTGCTAATAGATGAGCAACACAGAAAATGGAACATACAGTCGGCAACACTGAGCTTTTGTTTTTTAGCAAGAATTTAAAGTTAAATTAAACAAAACAAGAAAATTCTTTTCACTGTGTCTTTTAAGGGAACATTAGATCACCCTGATAAGGTTTTTCCTGGTTTATGGTTCTTACACATTGTGCACGCTTTCCTGATAGTAAACCAATCGACTGCATGTTTTTGTAGAGCGGCTCAGCTGCAGTTTTATTAAATTAAATGACCAGCCTCAGTCACATGTTTGGTGACATTCAGATTCTCTTAGTCAGCTGACATCATTGCAGCCACACACACACACACCTCTGTGTCAGGATGCCAAAGAAAAAGATGAGGTATTTGACTTGTTCAAGATGATGTTTTAATTTTAACAAAAACCATTTTAAATGCTTTTTTTGCTGCAGTTTTGACTCCGGACGAGCAGTGCAGCAGCTTCGAGCGTGCGGAGTGTTGGAGACCATTCGCATCAGTGCGGCTGGATATCCATCTCGGTGAGTCTTGTTTCTCAAAGATAACCTAATTTCTTCAGATTCGTTATTCAAATCCCTATATTGTTATGTCTCCATTCATTTCAGAGAGGGGATCAAAGAGGTTGCCGATTCATTCTTATGGGCCAAAATTGAGCTTATTATTTAATTGTACTGATTGGCCTGATGATCATAATGATCTGTCTGTATCATTTCTGAAGATAAATGAGGTTTTTGTTTGTTTTTTGTTGTAGTAGAGATTGGGTAATTAGTTCTGACTGCACCATTAAGATTTTAACTGAAGTTCATTAAAGTCTAACTATTGTATGAGTCAACAAAACCTCACACATTTTTGTCAACCAAAAATTGGGATACAAACATTGACAAGTGTATGTTGTGGTATTTCCAGGTGGACATATCCAGATTTCTTCAACAGGTATCGTGTACTGATGACGAAGTCAGACATGATGTCAACAGACAAAAAGCTGGTGTGTAAAAACTTGCTGAAGACTCTCATTAAGGTGAGAGAGTGCATTATATGACATCTTTGATTATGTTTATGATTATTTTGTTTATGTTGTCCAGCCCCCTGTTTATAGGCACTGCGTTTGCATTTCCTTTATATGTGTAAACTGACAGCAATGGTGTTTAATGAAAAGGACAAGCGGAGTTAATATGTATCTATACTCATTATCAATCTGCATTTGGACCAAAATGAAATGAAGTCTTTGATTTCCTGTCTCAGGAGCCAGACATGTTCCAGTTCGGTAAGACAAAGATCTTCTTCAGAGCCGGGCAGGTCGCATATCTGGAGAAGCTCAGGGCGGATAAGTTTCGTGCAGCCTGTATCAAGATTCAGAAGACTGTTCGTGGTTGGCTGCAGAGAGTTAGATACAGAAAGATTTACAAGGCTGCCATAACTCTGCAAAGATACGGACGAGGTTTGCTGGCCCGCAGGTGAGTCCCTGTGACAAAACAGTCAGCACAGCTGCTTTGGACGATCAGGCTTTCTTCTGTCTTTATCCAACTGAATGTTTTAAATCCCACAACTGACCACAAATAGATATAGTCAGTAGAAAACCTGTAACGTTTAGTAGCTAGTTGCTTTCAGAATTTACTGTTCAAAACGAGACAGACTAGAGGACCAGACTTACTTTTTAACAGAACTCATGCTAAAAATTTGCATTGAAGGTATATTTGCTCGCGGTCAAGCAGGCCTAATATCCCATTAACTGCTGTGTTGTGTTTCAGATATGCTGAGTATTTGCGTCTTACTCGAGCAGTCCTCATCTGTCAGAAACAGTATCGTATGGTGAGAGAACGACGGGCCTATCTGAGAGTAAGACAGGCTGTCATAACCATCCAGGCTTACACCAGAGGGATGTACACCCGCAGAATTTACTGGGAGGTACAAAAAAAGCACTTTTTATCTTTTAGAGAATGTTCTACTCTCACTCTGACCTGTTTACATTCCTTCAGAGTGAGCACATCACACCCTTAAGGAGACAGTCAGCTTGATTTGTTCATTAGATAATTAGAAGCAGAAAGTTTCCGTTTCAAATGGAATGTTTTCAAATGCCTTTCGTAGACATACTCATCTCCTCTTTTCTACAGTTTCTTCTACACCACAGGGCCATGATCATTCAGAAATATGTCCGTGGCTGGCTGCAGAGGAGGAAATTCAGTCGTGCACGTGCCGCTGCGATCACCATCCAGTGCGCATACAGACGCGTGCTTGCTAAACGGCAGTTGAAACAACTGAAGATCGAGGCCCGCTCTGCTGAACATTTTAAGAAGCTCAATACGGGTATGGAGAACAAGATTGTCCAGATGCAGAGAAAGATGGATGAGCAGGTAGAGACACATCACCTGATAAAATATAGTAAAACTAGTTCTAGAAGTTAAAATTTAGTTATAATGCTTTACTAATTGGCCCTTGTGTTCAGTCCAAAGACTTCAAGGCTCAAAATGAACAGCTGCTGCTAGTGAATGCCACTTTGGGTTCGGAGGTGAACAAGCTCCAGAAGCAACTGGACCAGGTCCGGAGTGAGCAGGACGGAGGTCAGCTGACATCACTGCAGGATGAGCTGGAAATGCTGAGGGAGCAGCTGCAGGAGGCTTCGGCTCAAAAGGAGGAGCTGGAGAAGGACCACAGCTCAGAGAAAATGATGCTGGAAAAGGTGAGGACAGGTGTATTCAGGTAGGCACACAGACAAGACACAAAATTCCTGAGAGCTCAGAGGTGATATTTTGTGTTTTTCTGTTGGAGAAGTTAGATTTGGTAATAATATACGTCTTATATATTAAGCTATTTAGAGTAAGTCTGAAGAGAAGGTAAGTCATGCTTATGAAGAAAAGAAAGAAGAAAAGCCCATTATGTCTCATGGATGTGCTATCTTTGCTGCGTTTCTGTCAGAGGGTGGAGGAACTGGAGAAAGAAAATGCTCTGCTGAAGAGTGAAAAAGAAGAAATGAATCAAATAATTCTTCAGCAATCACAGACCTCTGCAGGTAAATATTGAACTTGGTCCAACACAACATTGCAAATGCAATCTTATTTAAGATTTAATTCACTTTTTTCTCTTGGCTGGATACTGTTTAGCATGTTTGGATTAAAATGACTTTTATATTTTGGTTAAGTTACTGAAGAATAGATTTAATGATAACTGTGACGCACACAGAGTATGACTAAAATATCAGAAATATGTCAATATGTATACATCAGATCAATATAAATATATATCAATATATCAGATTACAAACATGTTTGTTTATTCGTGTACTCCAATAGATGGCAGCATTGTGTCTCAGTCAGAGGCATCTTTACAGAAGGAGTTGGATCAAGAGAGGCAACGGTACCAGAATCTTGTGAAAGAATTTTCCAGACTGGAGCAAAGATATGACAACCTGAAGGAAGAGGTGTCCTTGACCAAGGTGACCTCTTCTTTAAGCTACAGCTTGAAAATCGCACTTAATAACTGACTTTGTTGTTAAATTCAAGTGGTTTTAGTAATATGTTGACTCATAAGAAAGTCACGCAAAATCTAGTATGTCAGTGAAATTATTATTAACTTGTGCAGAGCAGCATAAAATAATAAATAAAGTTACATGTGTTGAAATTCTTCTTTCTTAAATATTAACAATTTAAGACTAAACTGTTTCCCTCCTATTTTTCTCCAGTTCCATCCTGGCCATAGAAGGACGACATCCAATCAGAGCAGCATTGGGTCTGATTCAAACTACCCATCCTTTTCCACATCAGAGGTTGGAGACACTGAGGACTCCATTCAGCAGGTGGAGGTGAGTCAGGGAGCATGAATGAATAAACTAAGGTGGCCTCAGCCAGTGAAGGTAACATGTTATATCTTTTTTCCCCGCGCAGGAGATGGGATTAGAGAAGGCTGCCATGGATATCAGTCTGTTCATGAAGCTGCAGAAGAGAGTCAGAGAGCTGGAGCTAGAGAGGAGAAGACTGCAGGCCAGTGTGGACAAAATGGAGGAGCTCAACAGACGCAAGGTGATAAGATTCACCAGAAGAGAAGAATCTTAGATGCCTGATTATTTTGCTGTTTTATGCTAATAAGGACAAACTTGCAAAAATCTATACTGAGAAATGTGGTTTCTTCTTTAAAGGGATCTGAGTCGAGGAACACCATCTCTGAGCAGGAATCTGCAGATCAGGCTTATGACAGTCTTAAGGTTTGCTTCACTTTTCCTCAGATTTTCTCACACTAACCTCATACCTCATCCTCACCACAGTCAAAATTTTAAACTACAGATTGTAAACTGTACATCACTAACCCTGAATACCTCTTTTGTTCTTTGTCTCTGCAGAGACAGGAGCTGGAAACTGAGAATAAGAAACTAAAGAATGACTTAAACGAACTGAGGAAGACCATTGCTGATCATGCGTCTCAAAACAATTCCTCCAATGAACTGCAGGATGGCTACAACCTCCTCCTCAGTCAGCTGAAAGCAGCCAATGAGGAGCTGGATGCTCGCAAGGAGGAGGTCGTCATTCTGAAGAGTCAGATAGTCAGCACTGCCCAGCTGTTGGACAAGAATGACAATTTAGTAAGTAAATTGTTCTTGTGTCATTTGAACCATGACCCATCTAACATCCTCTGATGTCAAAATATTTTTCATTTTTTGTAATCAAGTATAATTCATCACTCAGCAAACAAAACAAATCCTTTAATGAAAAAAAGATAAATAACAGAAAAAAACACAAGAAGAATGATTGTTGTAGTGGAAAAAAAAAAAACAGTTATTTCTGTTTCAGCCGGAAAGTAACGGCGTTCCTGAAATGAAAAATGGCACAGAGCCCATGGACAAAGAGGAGGCTGTCAAAGCTTATAATGGGCTGTGTGAGTCCAAAAAGTAAGTGGCTTCCTGGCATCATTCATCAACGTATACTGGGACAGTATACATTATACTATAGACATTTGGGACAGTATGTAATATTTTCAAATTGATTTGTTTACTCACACATCATTTAGCCACGTTAAAAGCTTCCTTCCTTTTCTTATATAACATTTCCTTTATACATCACGGGACTGCTGTACCACTGGCTAGGTTTTTTGATTTGTTTTTTTTTTTCCATTTCATACCATTTACCTCTGATTTCTCGTTTTATTTCCGATCTTCAACTAACTTCTTAATTTCTATCAGCTTCTGATGCCTCCAGTCTTCCTCATGTTGTGCTTCTGCTTTTGATTCTGTTTCCTGCTGGACACCAGTACACAACAGGACTGGTGTTATTTGAATGAAGATGGAGAACTGGGCTTGGCTTACCAAGGCCTAAAACAAGTGGCCAGGTCTCTCATTTCCATCTCACTTTTCTCCTATTGTTCTCCCGCGTTCCTTCCTTTGATACCAAAGATCACAGCGTACTGCTTTATCAAACTCTTTCATGATAATTTTTTAAAGATTAGTGGTTTGGTTGTGCCATCTATCCCTTAGAAACATATGGATGCATTTGTTTAGACCACGGAAATGGTGAACGTGCTGACTCGGTAATCTCGGTACTCTCAGGCTGTTGGAGGCTCAGCTGCAGACTCAGTCCAGACACCACAAAGATGAACTCGAAGCCCTTCACACTCAGATCGAGTTGCTGAGAGACGACATCGAGAAAAAGCAGGAAATGTTGAACTATGCGGCATCTCTTTCGCCAGAGGCTAAAGTCGAGTACAGCGTCCAGCAGGAGATCACTCGCCTCACCAATGAGAACCTGGTGAGAGATGCTGTTGTCATGCACAGCACAGTGTTCAGTAACTGCTTCAGATCGATTGACATACTTTTATTTTGTAGGACCTCAAAGAGTTGGTGGAAAAACTGGAAAAGAATGAGAGGAAGCTGAAAAAGCAGCTGAGAATCTACATGAAAAAGGTTCAGGAGTTAGAAGGTACCTGCTGCTTTTCAAATCTGCGACAGTTTCTAAATGTCACACAATGTTTCTAAATGACCCACAATGACCTTCTGCCTGCACTGCAGCTTCTCAGGCAGCTGCCGCTCAGACCAGCAGGTCCAAGCACGAACTAAGTCGTCAGGTGACCGTCCAGAGGAAGGAGAAGGATTTTGAAGGGATGCTGGAGTACAACAAGGAGGAAGAAGCCCGCCTGCTCAAAGCTCTTTTCATGGGTCAGTTCTCAGCATCACAGGTCACCATATTAATTGAAAGCAAACTTTCAAACACATGACTCTGCATTTACGAACACGTTCTTGGTGGGTGATGAGGACAAACTGACTCAGGTTGAAGTCAGTAATTCTGCTTTCAAACCAACTCTGTTTCGTTGTGCTTCCAGACATGAGACCCAGCACAGTTTCTGCTAC
Organism: Pao palembangensis; assembly: GCA_015343265.1. Classification (NCBI taxonomy): domain Eukaryota; kingdom Metazoa; phylum Chordata; class Actinopteri; order Tetraodontiformes; family Tetraodontidae; genus Pao; species Pao palembangensis. Next base: position 4,162,394 of record CM027096.1, on the reverse strand, counting down.
CGTTCCCTGTCTCCCAGCTTATATCCTCTTCATGTGCATTCGTCATGCCGACTATATCAATGATGACCAGAAAGTAGAGTCTCTGCTTACCTCAACAATCAACTCCATCAAGAAGGTCCTCAAGGTGAATGTCACTGACCTTCACATCTCTTGCTGTAACTTTTTAAAATTATGGGGTTATTATGGGTTATGGTATTTTAATAACAGGCAGTTTTGTGTTTCTGGTACCAACCTGCAACCTACCAACCTGTCCGTGATTTATGTACAGAAAAACAGTGACGACTTTGAAATGACATCTTTCTGGCTGGCCAACACCAGTCGACTCCTGCACTGTCTGAAACAATACAGCGGTGACGAGGTGAGAATATAAGTGGAACAAAAGGGTCGAAGGTTGGCTGGGACACGGTCCGCAATCATTTCTTTTTTTTGTTCAGGCATTTATGACACAGAACACAAGCAAACAGAACGAACACTGCCTGAAGAACTTTGACCTGACGGAGTACAGACAGGTGCTGAGCGACCTTTCCATCCAGATCTATCAGCAGCTCATCAAGGTGGCTGAAGGAATCATACAGCCCATGATCGGTCAGTTCCACTGGACACAGTTTCACTCTTCAGCCAACAGTAGGCCATTAGTTATAACCATAATATAGATGATCATATATATTTTAATATCAAGCTGTATAAATCACAACACTGTAACATTGACAGGTAGTTTGCGGATAGACACATGTACAACGAATACAGAGATGAATAAAAACTGTTAGATGTGTAGTCAACAGTCTAAATGACTGTTGCAGTGCATTTATAAGGATTGCGGGAGATTAGGATTGGATTTTTAATGGACGCTTTATATGTGTAGAAGTTAGGATTAGGGTTCTAATAAGTAGCATTGTGACAAGCGTCATTTTTTGGTGCAGTTCTTGCATTTACTGTTTGACACATGACACTTTTCAATTTGTACACTGGGGATTATTCTGAGTTAAAACACACTCATGGCAGATTCTGTAGAATTTGCTAGTAAAACCAGCGGGGATTTTTTGCACTTCATGTGTTCATGTTCAGATATTGCATCACTGTTGAGGAAGCAGCTGTTGTTTTGACTCATTCAATCTTCTGAAACCAACCACTCAGCTACTGTTAATACACATGTTTTTTGTACTTTACTCTCTATCAGAACATTCAGACCCCAGACAGCCATTAGATGTAATCATTTATTACTGCAAGTCATATTTTCTCAAGTCAGTGATGTAGTCATCACAAATTTATTGTCAAAGTTGTTAATTTATGTTCAACCTTCATTTGTTATGACAAATGTCAGTCCTGAACTCCCATTTTGTCTTTTCTATCCAGTGTCGGCCATGTTGGAGAGTGAGAGCATTCCCAGTCTGGCAGGGGTCAAGCCAATGGGATACAGGAACCGTTCATCCAGCATGGATACTGATGCAGGTGGTCCCAGCACCTTCACCCTCGAGGCCCTGATCCGGCAGCTGGGACAGTTTCATGGCATCATGCAAGATCACGGTTTGGATCCCGAGATTGTGGGTCAGGTGGTGCGTCAGCTCTTCCACTGCATCAACGCCGTCACTCTCAACAACCTGCTTTTACGCAAAGATGTGTGCTCATGGAGCAATGGCATGCAGCTAAGGTACGTGCACTCAAAGCACTGGAGAGCCTGTGCTTCCAGCAACTCTGAGGACAGCATCTGTTTGTTCGTTCAGGTACAACACCACTCAAATGGAGGAGTGGCTGAGAGCGAACAACTTGTATCAGAGTAATGCTGCAGCCACTCTGGAGCCCATCATCCAGGCTGCTCAGCTGCTGCAGGTGAAGAAGAAGACAATTCAAGACGCTGAAGCCATCTGCTCACTGTGCAGCAGCCTCACCACTCAGCAGGTCAGCTGATCCCATCTCAGCAGTGCATACCTCTTGATAAAAAGCTTCTTCTGACCACTGGTTATGTTGTTTGAATTACAGATAGTAAAGATCTTGAACTTGTACACTCCTCTGAATGAGTTTGAAGAAAGAGTCACTGTGTCGTTCATCCGAAACATTCAGGTAAAGCCAGATATGGAGAACCGGGTTTACATAGTTACATTTTAATTAAACAACTCCTAATCTCAGGTACAGAATGGTTCATTTTGCTATTTTCATCTGTTTACTATCCCGTTTCTACAGAATCGTCTTCAGGAGAGAAACGATCCTCCACAGCTTCTGGTAGATACCAAACACATGTTCCCTGTCTTGTTCCCATATACGCCGTCTGCTCTGAGCCTGGAAACCCTGCACATCCCTGCCTCCCTCGGCCTGGAATTCCTTGTCAGGGTCTGACAGCTGAAATAGCACTGAAAACAGACTGACTGCCATGTTTCATGCTGAACACTGGAGCCAACAGAGCAGACAGATGGACAGAGATGTGTCTGTAATTCTGTGAGTTAGTTCTCAAATATATTCAGACACTATTTGATGTATTACAGAGGCCTCACATTATTTAAATGTTTCTCAAATATCTGTAAAACAAGAGACTGAGACATAAAGAATGCATTCATTCACTCACTCTTTTTTTTTTTTTTTCAAATAAAAAAGCAGAAAAGTGATGCAGGTGTTCCAATAATTTTAAAAGGAAGTGACACGCAGGAGGGAAAATGTCAGTGGTTAGTTTCAGGGGGAAGATGTGAGAGTATGGACAGATGATTCAGAATCTTGAAAAATACAAATGCGTGAGCTAACATATATTCCCAACATTTTATACTTTATATTTAAAAATGACTGACTCATCAGTGGTCAAAGATGAAGCACTATGACGATATTAATGAGAAATACTTTCTCTCCACTCTCTGTCAAAAGCATTAGCAATTTACCGTGCTAAAATCCTAAGAAAGGGAGAGATGAATTTCACCTCTCAAGTTTACATGTGTAGAGACCTGCCCTGAGTGATTTGTGGACTTAATTGTTTTAGTGAATTTTTTTATTTGTTTGTGATCATTCGTTCACAACTCATCAGAAAAAGAATGCGACATGGATGGATGTTAGTTGGAAGATGAAGTCGAGTGAAAATGAATTGAATAATCCTCACAGCACCGTAAAACACTGTCCCTGTGCAGGTCGCTTGCAGTTTAATGACTCAGAATAATTTGCTACTTTTTGATGCCTTTGTCTCTTTTGCCTTCCCCAGAGTGACCTGGGTCTGTGCATTTCCATTTTGTGCTTCCTACCACTCAATTTATTTAATGTCGTCTTTCTACATTTTTTGAAGGTCTGATTTTTCTTGTGTGATTGTTCAATTGCAGATAAGTATAAAAGTTTTATAATCATGCTCTAAACCTGAAATGACTGTTCCATTTAGGGATGATGGAAGCCCAAATAATCATTTGCACTTTTCAAATGTACTCAATAAAATCAATCTTGACAAAATGTATTCTACATTATATGTTTTTTTTAAAATTTAAAAGTTTAATAATCATCACTGTTCTTGAAGTACTCAAGTGTGACTGAAGAACGTCACAGCAGAATTTAAATTTTTATGGGAAGAGAATATTTAAAGGTAAACAAATCTGAGATCGGACAAAATAGCATATTTTCACACGGAGAATTCTCAAAATGAACACTTGCAGATGTTGGTTACTTTTAGAGATGAAATTCTTCAGCTGATGTAAATGTTTCCTCTTCACTTCTTGTATTTCAAAGAATATATTTTGGAAATGAAGAAACTGACTCACAACAGATGCAGATGTTCTTTTTTCTCTTTGTTGATGTTCATAGATTGGATGTTAATGATAAATACTTGATTGCGTCATCATCACGATGAATAAAATTTGTTTCTGTTTTTGTTACAGAACCAGAATATGTTTTGTTTTGTGTTTCCATTCCAACTTCCTACATCTAGATTGACACAGATCCCATGATATATACAGAGTGTATATATATATATATATATATATATATATATATATATATATATATATATATATATATATAAAAATTGTGTTGTTGTAAGCCAGGGTTGACTCATTCCGCTCCTGCAGCTCTGTGGCCGTTGGCTGGGTGTGAGAGATTGGGGCCGGACGAGGTGATGTGCGAACATGACGGGGAGACGATTCCCACCAGCAGCTCTCTGTTGTCAGTTGTTCCAGCTGCATGTGGTTTACCTGTTACTCAGGTGGTACACTAAACACAAGGCTGCCATCAGCTCAGTTCATAATCCAAGTCCTCACCGCTGCATCAGATGCGGACGAGTCCGCTGCTGAAAATAGTCCCAACCGATGTTAACCGTTACAGTACTTCTTTCTCTTTGTTTCTTTGAGAGTTAAAATTTGATTGTCGAGTTTTGTATCGTGAGTCATAGGATTTTAGACAAAGTGATGGCTTTTGTCTGTTTTAAAAGGGACTTGAGTGCTGAGGTTTCAGAAAAGGGCCTTTATGTCTTTATCTCTACCTGGAGCTGGTGCAGCTGGCCCCCCACTATTGACCAGTAACAGTAACCCCCACAGGAGGCTAACAGAGGTCGTAGTGGACATCTCCACTTGGATCCTCTTATTTTTCCCCCCATATTTGTTTCACCTGTGACCCTAAAATGGAGCTCAGGATGAAGCTTCTCGTTTTTGAGTGGAGGAAGAGGATGTGGTGACGAGTCATTTCTGAACCGGGTCTGTTTGCACACATTGCAACCCCTTTCTACAGAAATTCACCAGCATTGTTACCCAGCCAAGTCAGCCCGCCTGTCTGTCTGTCTGTCTGTCTGTCTGTCTGTCCGCACGCCATGATGATGTGAAGAGAAGCTGCTCGGCAGAATAACACAAGCAAGGAGAAGCAGGAAGCCGAGCCTGCAGAGAGGGTGTATAGAGGAGGCCTTCATGTGGCTCCTGTCTCTTGGGCTTCAAAGACCCGCTCAGTTTGGTGTGGCTTCACTGAATTTCATTACCATGAGATTTTACTCTGTGGTTGTATGGGTATACGTGTAGGTGTAAGGATTGGAGTCGTAAATAGATGTGCCATCTCTGTAGGTATGTATATATGATGCATGGGTGAAGGTATATATGAGCAGGATGTCCGGAGCAGGAGGCGCGTTTACTGTCCAACACACCACTTGTGTTTGCTTTCAAAATAGCAAATTCAATAAAACGCTTAAAAAAAAGACACAGATGAGTTATTATATGGTTCAAGGATTTTATAGTATGCAGAAATTTAATTGTTCCAAAAAAACTTTGCTTTAGGAAAATCCATTTACATTGGATCCATTTACATAAAGGAAATAACTACCTCCAAGACAGGCATGTGCAATTAAACCTGCCACGTAGTGTGATCTCAGGTCAAACTATGGATTCCAAGAGATGTCAATGCATGTATAGTCCCATGCATACAGTATTTGCAGGTGAAGAATTGGATTTAAAGCACTGTAACATGTATTTACCATTTTTGAAAAATAAAAACAAGTACAACAACAACTACTATTACTACTACTACTCATAATAATGATAATGATGATGTCTGATAAGAGCATCATGGTATCTTGTTGAGGATCCAGAACCACAGAACACAGTGTAAACAGATGCATCATCAGATTCCCACCAGCAGCAGAGACGGGGGCGACCAAATGCTCCAAACCACAGCTGATGTTTTGCGATGTGAAGCTCAGATAGAAACCTGAGGCATGCGGTTTATGCTTTGTGGGTGGGGGTGCATATCTCCTCCCAGGTACGAGCTGAGCGTTTGTTTACTCCACGGCAGCATCTTCGACACCCTCCCGGACGCACCACTGCTGCACCAGAAACATTCCTCGTGCCCTTGGCATCCTAGACTTTCTCACCACAAAGCACCGCTCGCTGCTCAGGCCCACGGCCGGGTTCGAGAGCTCCATGTCCCACAAACCCAGGATCCCGGCTGGGTCCCCACCACTGCCTCCAACACCCAGATCTGCTTCCTGAACATTGCAGGATTGGCCCAAAGTCACGATCACATGATCACTGAGGTTCAAGCAACAGCAAAAGAAAAAAAAAGTTTTGGTTTGTGTTCTGGAGAGACTGAAACGCCACTAAAATTGTCTCCAGGAGACTGTCAAAATCATTGATCTTATTTTCACGATTCTTTGTTGAGCGCAGCAGTAGTGAGGCCTGCTGTCTCGTCTGCACCTGATGTGCAAAGGGAGAGTAGCTGATGGGACTCAAAGAGGAAGAAGAACATCACGACCAGAGCCGCAAACATCACTGAGAGAGTAAATAGGTGCAATGGGGCCCAAAAATGAAAGCACGTGACAGGAAATTCAAAACAGCAGAGCAAGAAGTGCAAGATGTTTGAAAGTGATTGTTCTATCAGTTTTTTGTGAATGGCTCAAAGGTCAACTTATGGTTTCTGAAGGTCCGATGTAGCTCCACACTAGCCTCATTTGAAAACAAAACTGATGACACGTGTGGAAGGGAAGTGGTTTGCAGGTTTGGGTTTCTGCTTCACGGTTGATATATGACTGAGACGAGGATGCGCTTGTTTCTTTTTCTCTGCTAGAACTGGAGCTGTGGCTTTACACACTGAAAAAACACAGTTCCTACATAAGCAATTCTTGTGGGAGACAAAAAAAAAAAAGTCATGCTTTGGTCACCACTGATTAGTTCTGCAACTGCTGAACGCAAACAGTGACCTGGATGGGAAGGAGCAAGAACTAAAACCTAAAGCAGGTTGAACAAAAGCTGCCACAGAGCTGCAGGAGCAGTGACGCTCCTCTCTGTGACTCTTTCAGAGCCTCTTTACACTGCTGAAAGCTCTCCTGCTCAGAGCTTAGAGCAATGATCTCTAGATGACCTAAGGAACGGTGATCAGCAACATGCTAAGGGTCTTTTTGGCAACAGAAACCCGAAAATAATGATTTACGTTTTTGTTCCCTCCATTTTTTTCTTCAACAAACAATATTTTAATGATTGTGGAGTTCTGTCTGTCCTGTTTCATTTTCAAAGACTTGGATATTTAAGTCTTTCTACTGAGATCAGCTGCAGGGCTTTTGTTTTCCCTGCCTGCAGTCTAGAATGGGTCCAATGCAATGTTTTCTCTGTTTGCACAAAAGATGTTTTCTGATTTAGAGAACTTCCTGTGAGGAGCACCTCCTCCTTCTCCTCTGTGCAGTCTTTTCTCTCTGCACACTGGCTGTCGAGAAGCACTCTCAGCTGGTGAGCTGGTGCAGAGGACAGATTGAGTTTACCTACATGGCTGTGATGAGACTGTGAGAAGATGCTGTCTGGCTACAGGATCACTGAGCTGCTGCTGCTGCTGCTGGTGATGATGAAGATGACAGCTGTAACGAAGGCTCAGAGTGGAGATGAAGACAGTGACATAGGTGAGAAGATGATTTAGGATGTTTGCAGCACTTATTAAACACAAATCCCATACTCAGCTTCATACTGAGCATTTTTTTGACTTTTAAAGATTGTAAATTCTTCAGGCATTCAACATAAAATAAAACACTTTGACCTGATGAATCAAAAAAGATCATTAGCACATTTCATCTTATAACGTAGTTAAATCGAAGTTTGTTGTCCTTGTTTACTATTTTAGCAAAAAGTCAAATTATATGATTTTAAACATACTGTTTCAACATTTATAAAGTTGTCATAATGACGTATGTATGTACGTATTGGATTATAAAAAGTGCTTGATTTCTAAATTTTCACCATTTTTTCACATATTTGTCGTCATAAAAATACAGACGTAAAATAGGATCAAACTGTCAAACCAGACTCTCTCCAGCAGAGGGGGCTGCTGTCTTGGCATTAATTTTATATAGGGTTAGACATATATTATATAACTGGCTTTGATTATGTAGTACCAGTATTTTATGCTATCAGTGATTGGTGGTATTATCAGTTTAGATTATATTGTAATTCATGCTTGCTGAGCTTCGATGAAAAACTGTTATTCCATTTTCTCTGTTTAATGGCACGACTGAGGTAATCATCAGCCAACATGCAAGACTGCAACTTTGTGACTACATTACTGAAAGTGGTTGCTATGGCCTCTCTACTTATGACTTATTTCTGCCTAAAATACTGAGGTGATGTTTAGCCTAAACCTTCTGCCCACACGTTCTCTGCAAACTCATATGTAAACTTTCAAAAAAAAAAAAAAAAAAAAAAAAAACCCTCAATCAAAGCGCCTGACTGTGTGTGCCAAGCATTATGGGAAATGGATTGAAACACCAAATGCAATTAAAGCAAAATAAATAAATATACTGTTGTGCCGGTGGCTTATCTTAAGTGGAATTATAAAATTTGCAATAAACAAACATATAAAAGACAATTTGTACTGGTGCTCAGAGCCCAGGATCAGCTGCACCTCTCACATCACAACAAGCACGTGCACCCTGACCTGTAATACGGCGGTAGATGAGAACAACAGTGAGGACGATGAAGATGGAGAGACTGATGACATAGAGGAAATGAAAGCATGGTGAGGTGTTTAACTCTTCACTCACATGCAGTATTGATGGGACAATTGGTCAGTGATGAAACGCTCTGCTCTTCTGTCCACAGCTACACCGAGCTGAACTCAGCGGTAAGATGTGTGAAGAGTGACGGGGACACGATCAGCTTTACTGATCTGAGTCCTGTCGTCATTTTGGACGTGACTTTTAGGTTCAAGAGTGGCCGAACCGTTAAAAAGAAGATCGACCTCAAGAAAATAGGTAAATCCCAGCTGCGAGCTCAGACTCAGGGCCAGTGTTTCCCAGAAACTTCATGATGCTCCCGGACTTCTGGAGTCCTGGCCATGATTGGCTGCACTGACTAGAAAACACAGTTACAGTGTTACAAACAAGGACCCATTGTGGCTTTTCACTCCAGATGCTCTGTTGTCCTCCAGGATGCTGCACTTTTGTGATTTCTTTGTTGATCTGTGAATGTTGTTTCCCTGCAGTCAAACCCAGAAGTCCTCTGGTGTGGAACGTCACCTTCCACCTGGAGCCTTACCAGGCTCTTATCCATGTCGGGACGCCTTATCGCAACGATTACCTTACAACAAAGAAACAACTTTTCCAGCTGTATATCTGGACTGCGACCTACAGCATGGTAGCATGCACCAATTGATGTTGTATTCATTTGGTGTCTAGTCCTGCGAGGGTATTTACTGCATTTCTCCTGATGTTTGTGTGTAGACTCAAAACATTTCGTCGTTAGACAAGATTGTGATGAGAATTGATGAGGCTCACCTGAGAAAAAACACAATGTATCAGGTCAAAGTGCGGGCAATACCAAAAGAAGGCCTACAGGGGACCTGGAGCGAGTGGAGCGAATCCTACAACTTCTCCACTCCTCCGGGTAAAAGGAAGTCAGTCAACTCTGCAAGTGATCAGATATGATGATAGTAACAAAATTCTAACTTTTCCATCAGAAAATATCCAAATCCAAATCCTGTGGGAGACATACACACTCACTGTGTGCCTCATCCTTATTTTGGTCGTGACTTCCAGTGTCGTTTTATCCTTAAAACAAAAGTACGACATCTCTGCTCATCTAAACTCAAAATGCCAGCTAGCATGGGACAAATGTTACGACTTCATTTTTCCTGCTTTTACAGAATTATTACGTATGTTTGGCCAAGCATCCCGCATCCTAAACAAACACTATTGCAGATCTGCAACCCAAATACAGTATGTCCCATTCTCCTCTCTTTTAAAACATCTCTTTTTGCATGTTTGACCCCGCTGATGGTGTCAGAGAATCACCATGCATTTACTCTTATTTTCTCATTTGCAGGGTCTCTTATTGAATGTCAAACCCGATGTATTCAGCGTCCTCAAAGTTTACTCCATTGAGGAAATAGACGTGGAGCCAGTTGAGGAATCAGAACCTCTGGACGCGGCTGATGTGGTTCAGCCCAGTCTTCCCTGCTCCTCACAGAGCTCCGACTGCTCCAGGAGCGCAGACAGCGTCAGCACAGAGGACCTGGAGCTCTCGGCGCTACTGAGCAGGAGCTCATCCGATGAAGTGGGGAGCCTCCAGAGCGCCACTCCGTCACCCGTCGATGCACCCAGGACGCCTCAGTCTGAGCGGGACAGTGAGGGAAAGGGGCCTGTGTTCGGAGTGAGCAAACAGGAGGAGGCTTACGTCACTATGTCCAGTTTTTATGAGATTAATAAGTCTGTACAGAAGCAATGAAGGTCAAAGACACTTTTTTGGATCCTCAAACCTGGGGGACAGCAGTTCTGAAAAGAATGGCTGGGCTAGTGACAAAAAACGGTGAAGGTCTGCAGGCTAAAGTGTAGGTTTTACTTGCAGAACAAAGTCTGTTATGCTACGTACTCTAACAATGAACCACCAAGGCCAGAATGTATTTTTCTGTATGTTTTCCTTTCTACACGTATTACCATATACCATCCTATCCTATCTATATACCATAAATTATTATTAACTGACAAAATGCCCTCCGCCTACAGCCCTAGATTTCCATAAATAATCTTTAATACACTCTGCTACTGATCAGAAAACCTATTCTGTAGCCCATATATATGCATTTCCAAACACATAATATCTTTCGCCTTTATTGAAATGTCTGTTCTATAATTTCCTCCAAAGGAGCATTAAAGAAACAAATACTCATACTATGGATGAACAAACCACAAGCCTGGCTGTTAGGCTCGGCATTATCAGGCATCCAGTCAGTATTGGTCGATGAACAGCAGCACCGACGCGCTGAAAACACCTTTGCGTGTAAAACGGCAGGTTGCCGCGGCAACCCAACCAGTTTGTTTCTGTTTGTGGAGACGCGGTAATGCTGCTTCAAGATAGGCTCAACACAATGTGCACCTCACAACAACAGCTGAAAGAGTGTCAAAGAATGTATGCCTGATTGTATGTATTTAATTCAAACTTTACTTTATTTGTGTTTATGTCGATGATATTTCCTATAAACATCCAAAAAGTCAACAGAGAAGCCTTTCAATAGTCATGTTTGGATCAATCTGACAAGATAAGCAGTTCGTGTTCTTCAGAGCTTCCAGGCGTGCTTCATCATGATAATAAAGTACACGTCGCTGTCAATAGATGCACTGACTCCAGAATAATAGTTGATAAACTCCTCTTTGGTCACCTGAGGATGAAAGGAAATGAGATGAATGAACAATTTATCAGTATTACTGTGAGGTTAAAATCAGAGAACAGAGGGTCAGACTATAAGAAAACAGATGATTTCCGCAAATCGGAATGCAGGTGTGACAGAACCCTGAAAGATTATTTTTAGCATGTGAAAGAAGCCTTTAACCTGCTATGTATGAGGTCAGAGAAACATCAGCCACCACCAGACGACTGTCCTAACCAAATCTGCATATTGTGTGGTTCCAGTCCAGATATGACTGCATTTTGCCATGGAAACCATACCAGATGCAGGCTACTTTCTGCTCCTAAGTTGGCTGACGCTCAGTCACAGATTCCAGGTGTTTCGCATCATCATAATAAAGTAGTCGTCACTATCGATGGACTCGCTCACGCCAGAGTAATAATTCATAAAGTCCTCCTGGGTCACCTTCAAGGAGTAATACCAGCATCAAATCATGTTCAGAGACCACAGAAAGCCTGTCAGGCTAAACGCCGAGCGCCTGTTACCTTTCCGTCTTTGTCATACGGGGAGTCGAAGCTGTCCAAGAAAGTCCTGAAGACTTGATCCTCGCTCCACTCGCCGTTCTGGTACTTTGGGTGGTACTTGGCGTTGTAGACTCCCCTCAGGTCTTCGATGGTGATCACCCCGTCGCCTGTCTTATCCAGCTTCCGAAAGGCTTGCATCACCACCTCCTTCCTGGCTTCAGACATCTGTGGCTGAGCGATTAACAATGAGGTGGTCAGAAGCAGAAACACCAGCAACACAGCCAACGCAGCAGCGAGCACTCACCCTCAGAGCGATGAGGAACTCGTCAAAGTCGATGGTGCCGCTCCCGTCGCGGTCAAAATGCTGGAAAACAGCCCTGGCCTCTTCTTTATCGATGAAGATTCCGTAGTCGTTCAGACCCTTCAGGAACTCCTTCAGGTCCAGAGAGCGGTTGTTGTCGTCATCCATTATTTTGAAGGTTCTGCAAAACAAACAAACAGCCACAGTTTGGGTTTGTTGCTGTTTTAGCTTCTCAGCATCGGTTCAGTTAATCACAGAATCATTTAAATACGACCAAAATATCCCTGAGCCCTTCTGTGCTTCCAGTACAAGTCAGACTGGGGTTAAACCACCCTGATGAACAGCTGAGAGTCTCCATCCATCCATCCATCCATTTTCTGGACCTGCTATATCCACACTTTGGGTTGCAGGGGTCTGCTGGAACCTATCCCCAGCTGAAAGTCTCCAATTTTGTAACTTAGAATAGAATAGAATAGAATAGAATAGAATAGAATAGAATAGAAGTACTTTATTGATCCCAGACATGGGAAATTGACTTGTCCCAGCAGCATCATCAGTATTACCATATTTACAATATATTTACAGTATAATAGTGTGCAATATCAGTGCAATGAGGATATGACTGTGCAATATTCAATAAATAATTATGACAATGTGCCACAAGAAAGTACTGATGGAGCCCATCACAGCACCAGGGCTGTGAGTCTCAGTCAGAGGGACTTATTGAACAGGGTTATTGCACTGGGCAGGAAAGATTTCCTGTATCTGTCTTTGTGGCAGCGGAGCTGAATCAGTCTGTTTGAGAAGGAGCTCCGCTGCCTGTCCAGGAGTGGGTGGAGAGGGTGGTCCAGGTTATCCAGAATAGCTAACAGTTTATTCAGCATCCTCCTCTCCACCACAGCTTCCATGGTGTCCAGTTTGCAACCAATCACGGAGCCAGCCTTTCTGATCAGCTTGTTCAGTCTGTTGGTGTTGCCGGCTCCGATGCTGCCTCCCCAGCAGACCACAGCGTAGAACAGTGCACTGGCGACAACAGACTGGTAGAAGATGTCCAGCATCTTGCTGCACACGCCGAAGGATCTCAGCTTCCTCAGGAAGTAGAGTCTGCTCATCCCCTTCTTGTACACAGCCTCGGTGTTGGTCTTCCAGTTCAGTTTGCTGTCTATGTGCACACCCAGGTACTTGTAGTCCTCCACCACCTCGATGTCCTCTCCCAGGATGCTCAGGGGCTGTGTGGCCGTCCTCTTCTTCCTGAAGTCGATCACCATCTCCCTGGTCTTGGCCACATTCAGCAGCAGGTGGTTCCTCCCAGACCACTCCACAAAGTCACTCACCAGTGTTCTGTACTCCTCCTCCCGTCCACCACTGATACACCCGACCACTGCAGAGTCATCAGAGAACTTCTGCAGGTGGGCCGACTCAGAGTTGTACTGAAAGTCTGAGGTGTACAGGGTGAACAGGAATGGAGACAGCACAGTCCCCTGCGGTGCTCCCACGTCACTCACCACCACATCAGACAGAGCAGCGCCAAGACGGACAAACTGTGGTCTGTCTGTCAGGTAGTCAGTAACCCAGGAGACCGTGGGTGAGTCAACCATCATCGTCTGCAGCTTCTCTCTCATATGTTCTAAAGATGGAGCTTCTCAAAAGTGGAGCAAAACCACCTCAATTCCCACTGATGATTTTAAATACAATTTCAAATGCACTATATTAAATGTGTCATTATAATTTTATGACACAATAATATCTGAAATGCATGAGTGATTAAGACTACTATTCCAGTATTTTGCTCAAATATTTCATTGAAAGTCTTTAAAAAGTGTATTGGGTAGGCAATTGTGTTATTACTGTGTTAATAACATGCATGATGATAATAGGCAGTGATGCGACTGACTTATGGTTTATTTTTAAAAGCTTTAATGTGATGGATTTGCTCTACACAGCGTTCTAAAATTAAAAGTAGTCCGCCATAAGCCTCAGAATTTGTCAAAAGTATCGATGCAGTTACACAATCTGCAGTTGTTGGTGACGAGAGAAACAGCCTCCAGCCGGGCATCAGCAAACAAAAACCGCAAAATCAGCAACAACCTCCTTATGTGACGAGGAAGTCGTACAGGCGACAACATCCTGTCATCTTTGTGCAGCGCAATGCAGTTTATTCACGAGAGGAAGGCTGTAAACTCAGCGCACAACTGTCAGCATCAGAAACAACAATGAAAAGAGTCAGTGCTTCATTAAGATAACAACATGGTTACTTTGTTTGACTGTGTGATCCTCTCTTTTAATCATTTTGCAGTAATTTGGCTTTTAAATACAGGGAAGAATAACATGCCGTCATATTTGTTTCTGTCTTTACCACTGTGAAAAATAACAGGCATATATCATGTGCTATTACATGACTATCATCCTTTGAAGGGTATTGTTGCAGTGGGATGCTGAAGCTCTTTGGGAGATGACCGATGCCCTCACCTGCTCAGACCTTTGATCCCAGACGAACCTCTGATCAGACACTGCAGGCGGAGTCGCTCCACCGGATCCGTAGTCTCTGACAAGCGCCGCTGGGCGTTTGTCGCCATTTCCCGGTCGTGTCTTGCTGTTCCTGCCATCGCTGTCCACCACCAAGAAAAGGATTTGTTCATAAATTCACTGTATCAATATCAAAATTACTGAAACTTTAAACAAGTGACAGTCTTATAATCTTATTAATTTAGCAAAAAGACATGCATTTTCCAACACAGAGTTAAGATTTATGGAAATATTGTAAACCTGTCACTTGCTATAGCTAAAGGAGATATATAGAATATATTATGTCAGACAAATATAGCACAGATGATCTGTTTTTGTCTTTATTTTAAATACAGAGACAAATACAGATAATCTGTGCTATATTTAAAGGTTAAAATGCCCAAAATAATTTAAAATATTATAAATTCTTAAACCGAAGTCACTGTCAACCCATCAGGTGGTGTATGATATCCACCATGATAAGAAATTTAGTATTTTCATCAAAAGACAATTTAAAAACCTTTTGAACTCATATAAACACAAATCAGCAACACAAATAGACAAACATATTTTAAAATACACACTTACAAAGGATAACGCTTTGCTCCTCACCAGCAGTCTAGTCTTCACTGTTCTACAATCAGAATAGGGCTCAGGTGTTCGCACAGGTAATCTGAAAGCTCGTGACAGCAGGAATCTGGAAAATTGAGGAGGAGAACATTAACAAACTGTAATAAAAATAACAATAGGAGAAACAAGTATAGTATAAATTGTATAATAAACAATCTGATTATTACTTGCGGGCACTTTAAAGACTTTATCTATAGCTGATAACAATAACCAGGAAGTTTGACGACAAACAATTTGCGTTTACCATGGAGACGCAATGTTCTTTCTTGTGATTGGCTGTTTAACCCTCAGGAGATCTTCGTTCCTCAACGCCTTAAAGGGAAATTTTAATTGGAAACGGTCATAGGCAAAACAGTGTAGTTCTTGTAATTTCCTCATTTTTTTGTGTTGTTTGTTTTTTGCGAATCAATGTAGTTCTATTTCTGACAAATATATTTTCCATGCAAAACTCCACTTTGAATACTACTCCCATCTAGTGTTAACAGAATACAATTCCATCTATTGTTGTCTATATATTGTTGTCCATCAAAAACTGTAGGCTCTGGGATTATAAAAAAATAGAATTCCTTCAGATCCGGTTGAGACATTAGTAAACCCATAACATTTATTTATTTATTTGTAGCAATTTCGTATTAATTATTCAAGGCCATTGTAATTTACTGCGCATGCGTGAAAAGGGGGCTGTTTTGTTTATCAGCGTTGTTTTTTTCCCCCTCCTCGAAGTGCAGTCATTCATGGGGTAGCAGACTGATATCAACATTTCTGAGGTAGAAAAATGCAACACGATTATCGTGTATTGATCGTCCATCTGTTTTTTCCCTACATAGTAATAATTTAGAACATGGGTTTAGCAGTCCGAAAGCGACACAACATAGCTGCTAGCTATTGCTAGCATTAGCTGTGTTAATGTACACTGTTATGCTCAGTTTATGCTCAGTTGCTACTGGTTTGACGGCGTTATTCACAACTTTGTACCTGAGAAATTAAAGCTCTCATATTTTCAGTTTGCATTTGTATTTGCTAATGTATGTCAATAGATGTAAGGCAGTCATCTTAGCATTGGCTCTGGGGGAAGACGCCACCTCATGCTAATAATATTAATGTAGCCTTGACGTAAACGCTGATTGTGTCGCCTTTACGATTATAATTCCATACTGCAGTTGTTTGTGGGCTTTTTTTCCCTTAATATCTATCTATATCACTTACAAGCTGAATGTTGTCAAACACTTAGAGTATGCAAACAATCATCCACAAATGCAACAAATATTATTAGCTATAAATACTAGTAACATCCTTGTGAGAATGTTGCATTTAACAACTCTACTTCTCTTCAAGGTCACTTTTAGACAGGGTTTTTTTTTATTTGAATCATTATGAAATAGGTAATCCATTAACCTGTCTAATCGTAAGAATCTGCCTTGAGGTGATATTATTTATTAACTCATTTTTAAGATGGACAATGTGGATTTATAAGGATCAGTTTGATTTTGGTGATTTTTATCAATTTTTTTTTTTTTTGCACAGCATCGAAGTAAGACCTTCATTGATTATACACTTGATGAATTTGTCATTTTGATTCAGAAGTATGATTATATACTGTATATGAAAATGTGTTTTAAGATGAATATATGACCCATAAATATGAGTTGAGCCAAATAATCTTTAAAGTTTAGAATGTTATTTTACCAAGGCTGTTTTCTCACAGAAACCTTGTGCCAGCCTCCAGGAAAGCTACATCATGGGGAACACCAGCAGTGAGAGGGCTGCTATGGGCCATGGGGAGAAGGCCCAACGGCGAGATAGCCGAGGAACAAAAGAGGGAGAGAGGCCAAAAATCCTTATGGATAGTCCCGAGGATGCAGATATTTTTCATGGCGACGACATTAAAGTAAAATTGCAACTCAGTTAGGAAGTTGCTATTTTTTGTCTATAATGAATTAAGGATGCTGTCTTTGTTTTAGGCTCCTCTGGAGAAAGAAGAGTTCCTCGAATGGCAGCAAGACTTAGAAGCCGATGAAAAAGCACCAACTTTAGACCGACCAACGGTCTTTCGTTGGACTGGAGAGTGCAAGGAGGTTTATCTGTCTGGATCCTTTAATAACTGGGCCAACAAGATTCCCCTGATTAGAAGGTTTGGAGCTTTTTACATTTATTTAAAGGTTATTTTATAGTTGAACGATTTCCCTCCCACTCGTGAGCCTGTTTTATGTCATTTCTTAAAGTCAGAACACCTTTGTGGCCATTGTTGATCTACCTGAAGGGGAGCATCAGTACAAGTTTTATGTGGATGGCCAGTGGACCCATGATCCAGCAGAGGTTAGCTCATATGACAATCCATCATCTTCATTCCAATCATAGCTGTTATATTGTTACACTCTTTCCCTGTATGTTGGTTATAGAAAGTGATAACTGCTGCGAGGCATGTGTCAGTGAAAACAGCGAATGCATGAACGAACCACAAAAAGAGTGGGATTATGCAAACTGAGGGGAACTCATAATAAGTTATGACATTTGATTATTTCAGTTGTAAATTTGTTTGTTTTTGTGTTGCCTCACAGCCAGTCGTGACCAGTCAAATGGGGACGGTAAATAACGTCATCCAGGTAAAGAAAACTGACTTTGAGGTGTTCGACGCCCTCATGGTCGACTCGCAGAAATGCTCCGACATGTCAGGTGAGTGTCAAACCGGTGTGAGAGTGTGAGTACACTTTTTTTCCCGCATACATACATACATACTGTGCCACCCACACTTGGATTTCTTCTCCTTTACATTATCAGACCTCTCCAGCTCTCCCCCCGGACCGTATCACCAGGAGGCCTATGTTCCTAAACAGGAAGAGAAGTTCAAATCACCACCCATCCTCCCACCTCATCTATTACAGGTCATTCTCAACAAAGACACTGGAATATCTGTAAGTTTCTTTATCTACACTCTTTATTTTTCCTGCACATATATTTAATGAATGATAGTCACTTTACAATAAACCTCTAGGCTGCAAAAACCAACGCATAAACACAGAATGGTCATAACATGGTGTGGTTTTGTTTCCAGTGTGACCCTGCATTGCTCCCAGAGCCCAACCATGTGATGCTGAACCACCTTTATGCCCTCTCCATTAAGGTAAGCTATCAGGCTAACTCAAACATATCAGGAGGATAACATTCTGTTTGTTTTAACTCTTTCAACCACCTTGTCGCTAGTGGGCAGGTGGGAGGAAAAAAAAAAATCTCTGGCAGTGACAAATTTTCATCAAATAGAAAATGTGAAACGCACAGCTGTGAGCAAACATAAACTGCAGTGTGTGTATCAGTGATAATACTCAGCTGATATGTGACTTGGACAGTTTATTTCCCTCTTTCCATTATAGTGTCAGGAAGAACAAACATACATATAAAGGTATACATACAGAGGCCAACTCTGATAGAAAAGGAGGGGGGAAAGTTGCATTTTGTGGTTTAAATATGGCTCTCTGTCAATATGTGACGGTGAGGGTGTGAAAGTGAGATATCAATGTGAGAGCACTGTTCTCAGCTTCTTCTTGTTCTGTTTTCTGCTTCCTTCAGGACGGAGTGATGGTGCTCAGCGCAACGCATCGGTACAAGAAGAAGTATGTCACCACTTTGCTGTATAAACCAATCTGAAAGGTTTCTTTTTATCTCCGAGAATCAACAGACAGGTTCAGGCATACAGGCCCAGAAAGTTGGTGTGTGACTGCTGGTAGTCTTAATCACCTTGATGAGAAGATGAAGGCAAATTAGAAGCTAACATTCCTTATATTTCCGTTAATCCCACTTAATCTGACCTTATTTATTCACTCGTTAGTGGTTTTGCTTTCTATTCACAGATAAATGTGTTGAGTTGGGCTGGGAATGGTGAGAAAACATGACTGGGAACACTCACTGTTAGGAAACATGCACTGCTGTAGTTCTTCACTGTTTATTTTTTAGGTTTTAAAAACGTTATTTAATTTTAACAATGCGAGCCTCTAACATTACAGTATTTATTTTGGGTTTGTTGTTACTACCTTTTCTGCGTATTTTAAACAGTACTGTTGATCGCTGCCGTTCCACTCTGATATTTTTATTTCAGGGTTATGTATATATGTAGAGCAGCTTCACTTTATTTTGGCACTAGATTAATTCAAATACATTAAAGTACATTGAAAGAATGTTGCAGAAATTACTAACTAAAATGAGTAACTTATTTGTAAATAGAAAAACCATGTGAATATAAAAGACTGAATTAAGGAATGAAAGAAAATATGTGGCATTATGTCACGCAACTGATTTATCTTATTTAATATTTATAGTCTAACTGCAACACAATCCATATTAGACTGTTTTTTTGTGGTTTATGCTGCAGGCCCGCAGAGAACAACGGTCTCTATAAACTCGTTTGTCTTTTAATGATAGAGGTTGGTAATAAGAAAATGCTGGACTTTGACTGATGTTATAATCTAATATCCGTATACTGTTGAACGCTGTGTGCACATTTTCCATAGTGAGTCACTTCTATTAAAGATTGATATTGTCCATCCATATGCTGTCTGTGTTGTCATTACTGTTCAAGAAAAAATACCAAAGCTTTACCTGAAGCAAAAAAAAAAAAGTTGCACTTTAATATTTTGCATGATTAATTTAGTCAAAAGAGTTTTTAAAGCATTGAACATGTGCAGGCACAGTGACTCAAATGTGTATTTATTGTGATTATTCTAAATTGATTCACACTGGCATGTGACTAATCTGGTGAGGAAGTTTAGTCATTTGACAGCCAAAGCTTGAACAAATAATTGTAAGACGGGGAATTCTGTGTGTCAACATCATATTTGTATCTAAAAAACCTGTAGCAGTGGAGGCTGTTTGTTCTCAACTTCTGTCTGACACAAGATGTGTAATTGTTCTATTTTTAAATTCAGTAGCGGTGTTGGTGTGTAAAATGGCCATAAAGTGGCAGGTAGTGAGAATTTAATGAATCTATGGGGTTGAAGAGAAGTGTGGAATCAAAGATAATCCCACCGAAGTTCATTTGTAAGAAAGTTAAGAAATTAATGGGTAAATATATCAATGCAGCTTATATTAGCTGGTCGTCTACTTTGTGAGGCAAATATAAACTAATAAAACTCTTTATACATTATACATTTGAAACTATTACACTAATAATAGCATGGAATAAGATATTAAAATATATATTTTTTGAAAAATAACAAATGACTAACCTTTGATGAGTAGTTCATAAAAACAGCATTTTTTTCCACACTCAGTGTCATAATTGACCGCTGCATTTCATTCCCATCTGCCTGTGCAGCGCAATGACAATAAAATTTAATCTAATCTAATGTAATCTGAGCTCATCTTCTGGGGAAGTGCAGATTTAAACTTTAAAGACGTTCTTATCTTATATTATTTTTGCGTCAGTGCTTCAACTCCTATTGCCTTGCAGATTAGAAGACATGATAATTATCTCCATTGCCGAGATACGCTGGTGATTTCGCTGCATCATCTGCTACTTCTGCAGATGACACTGCAGAAGACCTGCATATTTGCGTCCAAGGTCTTTTTTTTGTTGTCTTTTCAGCCCTGGCGTTCCTCAAGGTCACTGTAATCTACACAACCGAAATCCCAGGTTCAGGTTGGTTCACGGAAAGTGGATGTGCACTTTGGAGTGTGTGTGCCGACGTGTAGTGTGAACAGCTGACAGAGCAGTACCAAAGTCCCACACTTGATATATAAAGATGCTGAGGTGGGCTCTGCCTCTTGACATGCCCCAGGATGAATACCCTCCAGATTGTGTTTCTCGTGGCTGCGAGCCTCTCCGTCGGTGAGGAAACGTGCCACATTACGGAAATGTCCCTTAAATAAGGTTTCTAACTCCTGCTGCTTTTCCTGCTTTCAGCTCAGTCGCTGGACTACCGGGCCCTCCACCAGTTCAGGAAAATGATCCTGTGTGTGATGCCCGATAGCTGGCCCGCCTTGGACTATGCCGACTACGGCTGCTACTGCGGATACGGAGGCTCCGGCACACCCGTGGACGATCTGGACAGGTCAATACTTTGGTGCGGTGATTCCCCATCATGCAACTGTGCAGCTTGTCTCAAAGGTTTGTGTGATGACTGTCAAGGTGCTGCCAAGTGCATGACCAGTGTTACAGCGACGCCATGCAGCATCCCAAGTGCTGGCCCATCCTGGACAACCCCTACACCGAAATTTACGACCACAGCTGCGATGAGGTCAACAAGAAGATCACCTGCGGCAGTGAGTACATCTCCATCGGTTCAGATTCGGCATTTTGTTTGAGGTAACGTAGACAAAGAAGGTGAAGCTCGATGGCGTTGACATTTCGTGTTCATCCTCTCAAGGCAAGAACAACGAATGCGAGATGTTCATCTGCGAGTGTGACCGCAAGGCTGCGGAATGTTTCAGCAGGTCGCCGTGGAAACCCGAACACGAGCACCTGCCCAGCGAGAACTGTCAGTGAAACGCCCCAGCATCCATCACTGCATATGGAGAATTCTGTGAGATATGTGCTTGCAGCTATCCTGACAATACAAATAAAGTTGTGGCATCATTGATTCCAACCTCCTGTACTCAATAATTTATGCTTTGTATAATTCACCTTTATGTTTTTATTTAAATCTGTGGATATCTAGACTGCTTGATTGCCAAATTTACCACACACACACACACACACACACACACACACACACACACACACACACGTGTATGCGCTCATATTTATGGGGGCTTTCAAAGACATAATACAATAACCAGCTCCCTACCATTACCCTAACCATCACAACCAACCCCTTGACCCTTATCCTAAACTTCAATCCTAAACCCAATTTTACCCTCAACCTTAACCGTCAAACAGGTGCGGGGACCAACCAAAATGGCTCCACTTCAGAAAAAAGAAAAATGTCCTGGCTTTGCTAGTAGAGTG
This sequence comes from Pao palembangensis, assembly GCA_015343265.1. Lineage (NCBI taxonomy): Eukaryota > Metazoa > Chordata > Actinopteri > Tetraodontiformes > Tetraodontidae > Pao > Pao palembangensis. The sequence goes on along the minus strand of CM027096.1, from coordinate 4,140,463 downwards.
AGTATTATGGTACCCAAAACAAATGGGACTGCTCAACGGGGCATATTTCATCTGGCCACCTTAGCCCCCTCCAGTGGCTCGGTCCGTGATCACAGCTGCGGCGCGCCAGATCACTCCTCCGGTTACTGTAAACATTTAACACTATGAGCACCAGCAGATGGAAACTGGCTGCTTGCCATCAGTCAGCTACGACTCGGGGAGTAAAGGCGAATGTCAGAGGCAACGAGGAAACGTCGTTGTAAAAACTGAGTTTCTTTTTTTCTTACACAGTTTGAGACAAGTCTTTTGCTTCCTTTATGCCCTGTCTATCTTAACTTGTATTTTCCCAACAAGCATCACGTTATCACGTTATGACTTGCTTCATTTTCTCAAGCACATTTCTGTGTATTTTTCTCCGCTAATGATACAGCCCTGTGCTGAAATCCCCGTGCAGCATTCAAATGAAAGCGAAACGGTGCTGCGTGCTGTGAATTGCATAGGGAGGAAGTAACAGCGCTGTCTTGCACATGAGGGCAAGGGCCCCGAACGGTGTTGCTCGCAGCATTATTTCTACCCAAGTGAGTGTTCAGGGTAGCATCTGTTTTGTTTTCAGTCTCGGTTTCAGATAAGACGAGCTGTCTGCCTAGCCTGAACCGGGACCGACCACGAGGTTTAAAGAACCGTCTAAAGCAAGCTTCCCGGAGCAGAAGACAGCGAATGCAGCTTAATTATGTGAGGTGGTCGGGCCTACACAGCTGGATCTGAGCTCATTTTCCTGCCCCAGTGCTCATCAGTTGGAAAAAAACAAACTTTTTACTTTCAAAGCTCTGAAACAAAGCATTTGAACCAGCAAGAACCCACCAGAACCCACCCACATGAGCCGTTTGTTGTCGTGAAAATAACTTTGCAAAGCTCGAGATTTCTCTTTGCTTTCGGTCAAACTAATTTGGTCTCCTCCTCCAGAACTGCAAGTGTGTACACACCAGTCAATTACAGCCGCTGAAGAATTAATATTCCATTGGACAACACTTTTTAGCCATGGCTTTGTCTTCTTGAAAACAGAGGCATCTCAGACAACACTGTCTGTCGCTCTGTACTCCCGCCAAAGCTGTAATGGGGAGAGTAATTCCCTTTGGCTATGAGGAAAAGTAAACTCATGCCTTCCAGAGAAACACAAGGATAGGGCTCCTGGGAGGAGCCACTTGCTATTACCTCAGCGTTTGGGTGCATGTCCCCAGCAGACAGGATTTCACCTTCTCACTCTTGGCTTCAGTCACGTGTGTCTGTTTCTGCTGTTGTGTGACCGACCATACAAAATACCTGTGTCTGTGTAGACGTTCAAAACGTTTCAGGAATGAAGTCATCATTTTGTGTCATGACTCATGTTGACGCCCTCCTTTCACAGCCTTTCGCTCTTCAGTTCGGGTAAAAGAATAACATACTTAAATTACTTAAAAACTTAATCTACTTTGACTAGATTTTTGTAAAAAATATCAAACATCATTTGATTTCGAGAGGAATCAGTGTACTCATAATAATGTGATTGAAATAAATGTGACATATGTCTGTTTATGTCCATCATGCACAAACACTCAATATTTTAGACTCCACGGACGAAAAAAAAAAAATTTGCAAAGACTTTAATGATAAAACCAATGCTTATATGACTAAGTATGTCCATATATCAACTTTTTATTTTTTTTTTAATTAAAATAAATACAATTGTAGCCATGCTTGTGCAGCTCACTCCAATTAAACAACTAATGTAGATTTTGGAGCTCAGAAGGCCATAATGGGGGCCGTTGCTTTAAAGATGTCTGGCGACAAAGTTTAACATGGCCTTGTCTCACGTTGGATGCATCTTTTTACAGATGCACGCTGTAAATTTCACTCCTGTTGTTTTCCCAGTGAGGTTTTGAACCGGGTCCAGCTTTGAAAAACACACAAAACTCCACCCTCTCATATGGATCAAGGTTCTTTGGTAAACGCAGGTCAAACGCGTAAATGTCTACTGCGAAGGGAAGATGCTGCAGGAACATGCAAGGAAAATCGCGAAAGCTCCGCCAAGAGTCTAAGGTCAACCGGATCCATACGGTCTTTTTATTACTGACATGGGAGATGCACACTTTCCCAAGCAGTGAGTTCTCTGAAATGTCGCAGCTTTCCAGCTGTATGGATGTTTCCTGATGCATGAGAAGTGCCTTAAAGTCCGACAACGGCTGAGGAAGAGCCTGTCTTAAGCTGTAGTGCTGCTGCCTGTTCGAGGCCGATGGCTGATCTTGCGGCTGTGTGGGGAAGAGGTGTGTGTCAGCGGAGGTTTTCATCACCGGACAATCAAAGGAAACGGGTTCAGGGATAAACAGACGCACGGCGGTGAGAGCCAATCCCTTAGCATCTGCAAACATCACGCGCTTCTTGCTCAGGCCCAGTCCAATCTTGCGGAAGCAGCTCCTTGGCCTCGAGAATGCTTTCGAGGGTGATGCAAATGAGGCGGGAGGGGAAAATGAGGAGTAGCGTGACGAGTGAAGACCCTCAGTGGGCTGATGCTGCATGGCACTTGAAAAAGACGGGGACAACAGCTGATGGAGTAGCTGACGACGACTCAGGCTCAGGCACATGACAGGGTCGTCTGGTGTCACAGCTGGCTGCGTGTGACCACCAAAAGCATGCAGAACCCTGAAAATGAAGATACACAGTAGAGTTTTATAATCTCTCCAGCCTGATTCCACTGAACTAAGCATCACAGCAGATAAAAGCCAACCTTGGACAATTCATTTCACAGCAGTCTTTACCACAAAAGGCAGAAATTCCAGAGAAATTCCCCTGAATGGAGCAGAAATCAGTCTCACACAAGACCTGTCCGCTTGACTGTGAACACTTCCTCATTAGGAATCCAAATAAAGCCAGAGCCAGAAGGATGAGGGATCGAGCAGGGTGATTCTGCTGTAGCTCTGTTCTCTCTTTAACCCTTATGTGTTGCCTTTGTGAAGGCAACGCCACCTTTTCACATGGGCGGAGGAGCAGCCAATGAGGAGAAGCTTAATCGTTTATGCCCCGCCTCCAAAAAAAAAAAACTTCTCAAAGAAAGTGATGCATTAGCGGCACAGTTTACTAAACCTTTCCAGACCCACACCCAACATTCAGGTGTGTGCTTTGGAGTCGTAAAACGTCTGAGTTGCATTGACACCACTGGTGTCAACTCGTGACCCAACTGAAAACATTTTTATTACTATAGGTTGAAAAGGTGAGTTTATTTAAAAACTGAGTTTGTACTGTAAAGCGAATTCCAAGATAACATTAAAGGGACTGAAAAATAAGGGTTAAAACACATAAGATAAATACAGTAAATGATCCCAGAAGCCCTGCCCTAATTAATGCTACGACTGAAAGGGCGCTACAGTGTTACCAGGCCAATTTGCTGACACGACACAAAAAGAAACTTAGATTATGTGCCAGCATGTTTTCCCATAAGTAACTATGAGCTCAGGCCAGCACAAGTCACAGGCAACTGTAAATACTTGCATGGGAACAATCCGACATTCCACTGATCCAGACTCTCCTGGGTGAGGTCACATAATGAAACAATGAATAATGCTCTCCACACACCTTTCGCTGCTATCACTGAAATCTGGTTCTGCCGCTCTGCCTGGTTGCTCACGAACATGTGAGGTTTATGTAGGTTTCCATGTGTTACATCTGTGTCATCCTGGCCATTTTGTGAGCATCTGAACCATTTTCCGCAAACTGAAAATTCTCAGGCACAACCAGGAAGAGTGGTGCTGCCACAGGTAAATACAAGCTGCTGCCTGCCTGCAAGGACTTACTGGAAGTTGCTGAGAACAGGAAAGATGGAATTTCAAGCTCTTTTCAAGACTAGTTTGAGGAAAAGTGAAAGTAATTTACTGTGAGTAGCTCTACTAGTATGTACTTGGTATTTGTGCCCCAAAAGAACCCCAGAATGAACATCATAATGTATCAATTCAATCCAAATTAATATAGATATAAATAGACTGCAGAGTAAAGACATGTGTATTTAAATACAGGAGAAATAAAAACACCCAAATGATTATTTTTAGCTGCTTACTTACCAACCACTTTTATCATCTTTGAATAATAAAGTTGAATTGTATTAAGTTGCACTGTCAGCAGAGCACCACCATCCCCATATCATTACTGTGTTTGATAAAAGGTTAAAGAAAAATTCACATCATGAGCATGATTTGATTCCGTGATTTCCAGGAAGAAAAATGTTGCCTTCACTGACAGTCTGAGGTCACAGCCGTCTTGGTGACTTCCCTAACTGCTCTCTAGAACAATCACTGCGTTTGCAAGAATGTGACAAATTCGTTTCAGTGTCTTTATTACTGATGGAGCTGAACTCCAGTTCAACGACTCGGAGTTATGTTTTCGTGTCTAGACTTGAATTTGACTTTTCCCGATACCTGAGACACATCTGGCGCGCTCAGGTGACCTTGACAGGTTGAACTTTATACCGTCGCTCTCCTCCTAACTGGAGAATATGTTTTTTGTGAGGTCACGTCTACCATCTGCAGTCCTCCCCCTCCTTGTTTCACACTGTCTCAACTATGTATCTTAGTCCTGCTTTCTTATGGATGAATCACATATATGAACGATTTAGTGTCTGAGAAAGCGCTGCCAAAACCCATTACATCATAAAGACTGAGATCAGGTAGACTCATTCAGTCTGCGCCATTAATCACGAGCTTTTATAGCATCTGTCTGTCTGCTGCCCCAATCATTCATCTGTCCTTCCAGATCAACGCTTTGTCATCCACGTGTGGACCCAAGTGCACATGAACTGTGTGTTTATTGGCCATTGAACGCTACAGCGGTTTCTCAGTCTGTCCTTCTTTAATTGCCACTAATGTGTGTATGATGCACGGAGAGAGCTGTTTGTTCTAATCCAACAGGGAGAGGTCTGAGGTTAGCTGTTTGTGCTCGACACAAAACGAATTAGCCCCTCATTTGCATGCCCTGAAAGGTGTTTCAGTAGTTATGATATGCAAAACTTTTTGCTTATGAAGGCAGTAATCACTGCACTGGGCCTAATCAGATAGAAGAACGGCAGGAATTGCATTATTCACTGATGAACACACAAGAACTATCGGAGGAACTTACATCATCACCAGAAGCTAGATATTTATGGCTGCAGATACTGCTTCATTTAATTTCCTTTAATCTGCCTTGTGTGATTTCATATCCCCACCACAGCCCTCAGTGCCTTTGGCCTCCGCTGCTGATGGATCAGCCTTGTTGTTTGTACAGTACATTCAAGCATGTTACGGCTGCCACTGGCCTGGCTGTTTTTGTCAGTTGTCAGCCAGGTCATTTGGGCACTTATCACGAGCACCTGAATGCTCCTTCTCCCTGTACTGGCTGCTGATTGCCATGGATTTCACCTGAGGCCGTCAGATGATCCTTTTCCAGGCTGGGGATTGGTGCACGGGGTCCTTCCCTAGAAGACAAAGGTGGCGCCGCCACTAGAACTCTGACTAGCAGGGTGTCTTGCTGCCACCAGACTGTCAGACATTTTAAACTTTGTGTATGGGTCTTTGTTTGCTGTTCATATGTAAAGCTTTTCCGGCCATGTGTTTGCTTGTGCATGATTTCGTTGCACAACTTGGCTCTGCCTGCAAATTGCAGATTACCATCTCCACCAGTAATCGCTTGGCTCCATCCCCACCACGTTTCCATGAAAGCCAGCGACAAGTGTTTTGTAATCCTTCTTGCTCAACCAAGCAGAGTGCCACCCGAAAATAATGTGTTTCCAGTCATGCACAGATATATTTGACAGTTAACAATAACAGTTTCATTTTGAATAAAGGTATTGATGAATTATGTTTCATTAAAAAATATTAAAATAAAATCAGCTGTACATATTGGTTCTTCAGGACAATGAAAGTAAGCAGGAGCAAACAAACAGATGTAATTGCTGTAATATATTCATTTTTGCTTTCAGCGGTGGAGCTGAACGTTTCACAATTTAACCCCATCATCACCTTTGCTTCTGGTCCTTTTAAGACCGCAAATACTAGCCGTCTGCTAACGTACGAGAACAGCGCCCTCCCGTGGCTTATACTGGAAACCGTCTGCTGAGAGGGGAGGCAGTACCACGTTAACTGAAAACCTGCATTTTTACATATTTAAAAACTAATAATAATAATAATTAAACCCTTTATTGTGGAAAAAGGGTAAACATTTCTTCAAAGAAATAAACCTTAGAAACGTGCTCACGGACCATAGTAACTGATTTTGTCAGTGACAAGAAGTTTCAATAAAGTTAAAAATCCAAAAATTTCAATTACCCCTGTGCACGTCCTTCAAAAGTTACCAAGTCTACAGGAATTCTTCCTCACTTCATTCCTTTTTCCTGAACTGGAATAAGTATAAATCAAATGCCCATCAATTCTCTGTGTGGTCTTTAGAATGAAATTCTAAATAACCCTAACCCTTGAACACAGTGCACAGTTCCTCACACATGTAACTTCCTGTTTTTTCTTTTTTTTGCTAGGGTCCTTCTCTAATATATTTTATGGCGTTGACCAAATTGGTAATTCCTTTAAATGCCAAATGTTAATACACTTTGCCAGAAGTTGGACAGGAAATACATGTTGTCACTTCTTCTTAATAATACAATATGTCTGACTTTGTTCCTGTTTCAGGTAAAGTTGGTGTCTGGGATGGCATTCCTGAAGTTTCTACTTTGCAGGAAAGTTTGTGAACGCACTGCCGAGCCTCTCCTGTCACGCTCTGATGTGTTTTACCTAAAAGCAGACATTTAAGTCTCAGACAGCAATGACATGAAATGCAATCAATGTCTCCCTGGAGGTTAGGAGAGCTCAAATCCCAGATCTGATGAGATGGTTGTCATAGGAATGTAAGGCTTTGTGGTAATCATCACCATCTGACAGATACAATCTTCCTGTGACAGGTTACACTTGGCAGACTGAATAAAACATTAAAAGCCAACATGAACATCAGTTATTATCAGTGGAGCTGAGGGTGAGCGAGATCTGCACTGCTGGTCTAATGCAATAACTCAGTGTCTTTCTGTGAGCTATTAGTGTAATTTAGAGCTAAGTTATGCAGCCGACTTTCCTGCTGCAATGTTATCCCTGCAGGCTACAGTCCAAGGCTCTTGGAAAGGCAGAGATAAGCTCTACTGCAGGTTTGGCTTCTACCTTTGGCCAGGTGTCCTCAGCATGACTCAAAACAGTAGCGGTGGAGTGGGGGACATTTGGATCCAAATGTTTAGCCGGTTTACCATCTTCGTGTGACATAGTCTTGCACTGTATTCAGCGCTTCCCAGAGAATGTAAATTTCCCAGCAGCACCTCAAAGTCTAGATCTACCAGATTCAGGAAAGGAAATGTGCCACATTGATGTGCAATATTTTCGACATGGCACCGTCAGGAGAAGGAAAGGACGCTGACACTGATTGACACTAAACAGGATGTCTAACAGAAAACCCACTTCCTGCAGCGTGTGAATGTGCAGTTTCTCACACCAGGACAACCTGAGAAAGTCAGGTCATTTGTAACAACCAGATATGGGGAGCTTTTTTCCTCGCCACTGATATTATTTTTGTTTTTCAGTTCCCAGTGTGAGACATAGTCGTCACCGTACCCGGCCACAGGCCTCATTAGTTTATCTTCCCTTGTTCTCAGCTGCTATCCATCATTAAAAACCAACTCTTCCCACTCGGCTCCACTGCAGCTGTTGGCAGTGTGCAGCACGCCTGCTGTGCTGCCATTTTACCAGCAGAGGCAAGAGCTTTGAGGGTATATGGACAGAGTCTTGGTACCAATTTACAATATAAAAAAATGTCGTAATGGGCATAATCATAGCCATAATCACAGCGCCTTTTCATATTCATCTTTCAGGCTATCTGACTTGCTGGTATTGTGTTTTCACCAGGACATCCTTAGCAATGACACCGTTTATTAAAAGTAACACATTATTAAATTGGTCTGCCCAAGACTGAAGCGTTGCTTTTGGTTGTTTACAGCCATCGTGGTGGTGCGGGCTACATGAAATTGATTTGATGTAGATGCAGTTTCCATGACAATGCACGTCATTTTCTGTTTGACACATCTAACAGCACATTTTCCACTGTTCTGGGAAGGAGTCTGCTCTGGGTAGTAATGTCTGTGAGATTTCCGTCTTCCTGACATTTCCAAACAAAGGCTTAAAACCACACATGTATGGCTGACTACAGCCTAAAGAAACAGCAGTATCAGTGAACTCACATCCCGCGCTCTCCTCTGACAGTAGCCTGGAGAGAATCACGGATTTATTTCACCAGTTTGATGTCTTGACCTATCAGGTTACCAGCGCTCGGCTTTATCAGTACGGTGAGCTTATAACACATCTTTGAAAAATAAGAACCGTTTTTGAAGATGGTGTGCTCACTAGGTGCCAGTAAAAGCCTTATCGTGCTCTGCCCACCTTCCTTAAAAACCGACAAGTGTGTGTGGAGGTGATCTTTAGCTTATCTCTGCCCTGTAATGGCTGGAAGTCTGGAGAAATGACCATACTGGGGAGATTTAATTCTATTTTTCTGGAAGAGGAAATGCTGAATTGCTTCTTTGCCACATGAGCAGCTGGGACGTGGATGTAAAAACACCAGGGACTGACCTTTTCTACATCCATTTTAACAACATTTAGCATCACAGCAAGGACCTTCCATCGCAGCGATATTAAAAAAAAAAAAACAAAACAAAAAAACAAAACAACAAAACAAAACCCAGATGTGTCCTAATTTACACACTGCTGGTTCATTCTGATCATCCGCTGTGAGTAACAGCTTCTGTCTGGTGAGGTGGTTCTCCACAGATGGAGGTGAAATGGTCCGGTCAAGTGAATCCAGCCGAAAGCTACCAAACTTTCCAGCTTTGGCTTTTTTTTTTTTTTTTTGATCCAAATGAGTCAAGACAGTTGATCTGGTGAGACACTTTCAACACAAATGCAGCAGAATGAGAGGAATGATGTAAAAGAAAGATAAAATTATCTAAAATTATACAAGTGTATAGCACACTTAAAGGTGAGCTTAAACATCAGCGATAGCTTCTGATTCAGTCAGGATTTGCTTCCCAGCAGCTCCAGCTGAGGGCAGTGGAGCATCACTCATAACCACTGCAGAGGCCTCCATTTCTATCCTCCACTATTAAGTTCTTATAGAAAATATCTACATACCAAAGTCTTCATTGTGATGTATGGATTATGAACAGCAGAAACCCAACTGGCCTGAAGCCCGCAGGTGGGTTTGTGGCTTTTGGCTTTGGTTCAGTCCACCTGATGGGGCCTTGTGGAGCGTTTTCCATGAACGCAAGCACTTCTGCAACCTTGGAGGAAATATCAACAAATGATGTTGAGACCTCTCCTGAACAACTGGAGAGGTTCCTGTACCAGGGAGTATGCCTGGGCACAGTTCTGGTACCTCATATGCAAACAAAACTTCACAGCTCTGATAAAACCCGAGCGGCCTTTGCTCCCCCACCCCCTTGGGATTCTGTTCATTATCTTCCTGCTGAGTGTGCAAAATGTGAGAATAATCAAGCTGGTCGAAACATTATGCAAACAGGAAAACCGCATCTGATTAGCAGGACGAGACCCGGCCCCTGGTGGCGCATCACCCTCTGCACAGGTATTTATGCAGTATTTATTGGGTGAAGAAAAGGTTCCTGTGCGATGCAAACGATTGGCGAGTACATAATTGATTCTCCCCCCTGCAGAGCACCTGGAGGAAACCTCGGCCGTCCTTGCTGCTTTAGCATGATGCAATGGGTTGACCTTGGAGAGGGCAAATTTGGATAATTCCAGGTCCCACAGGCATGTCATGGCGGCAAAGATCTATGTATTCTCAAAAGAACTTTGCATCACAACACCGCTGAATCTGTGGAAAAACAAACCCCAAATAGTGCACGACTGTGCCTGGAAATGAGATCTGAGGGGCCTGAAACAAGAATCCTGCAGAACATCAATGCTAAATCTTGTAACATGACTCCAGGTGGGAGGGATGGATGCAGCGGAGAAGCAGACAGCAGCTGGGCCCAAGTATGTCCGGAGCTGTAATGCAATCTGTCGAGTTAATCTATCTGATGTTACTTCTTTAAGTGTCAGTGCGAGTAAGTCATCTTTCGCCTTGAAGAGATGCAGACCGATTTCGGGGCAGCTTCCAGCCGAAGAGGGTTGGCGACGGGCGAGGAAGTGCAAAAGTAACCTCCCCCCCTCCACTCTGATGGCGTTTGATCTCCTACTTTTATTCTTTCTACACTCATTCACCTCTGTCACCCACACTCGTGTTCGCCTTTCATGTCAAATGAAAAACGCAGCCCATTGAATGATTCTGCCCGTTGTAGGGGGCTCCTAGACGGATCAGACCTCAGGGATCACATCTCTGAGGTGAATTGCAGTCATATTGCAGCTCCCTTTGTTTAGTAATGACATGTCTTTTTCTCTTTGATTGAGTGGGTGAAAAAAATATATAATTAAATTCCTGCTGTCACTGTAAAAATTTGACAATGGCCCGATGATAACTGCAGTGAAAGAACAGCAGAATTGAATAATTTAAAAGGGTTTTTTATGTAGAGTAGGGGATTTTGAAAGCCAAGTCTGGTTCGCATAGTACAGCTAAAACTGCTACTTTATCCATATTAAACACTTTTATTCAGACAGTTGCATTTATTGTGCATTACTTTTATACTTTCCGATTTTAATTAACTCTTTTTTTTTTTTTTTTTTTTTAAACCAAACCGCTGTTTAAATAAGACTATGACTTCTAAAGATGAAGACTGGTGACCTGGAGGTACACTGTTTGAATAAGATAACACTTTTCTGGAAAACAACCCCACCCACCAAAAAAAACTGAAACCCTTTGTTGTAGCCGCTTTGGTATCAGCTCAACACCAGCGACTGAATTGTGAACATCTGCCCTTATCGCCATCAAAGGTTGAATTATGCTGCAAATCCACAAATGTAACTTTAATCTGAGTATAATAGTTTATTTTTATATTTTCTTTTCTTCGCCTAGTGGCTTTATTGGAGTTTTCTAGTTTTTTAAATGTGGACTTTGCATGTTTTTTCCATATCCACCTGGGTTCTCTCTGCATAATTTGCAGGGCTAAGAGAGTGATTAACGTGATGTATTTATACAAATGCAGTTAGAACATTAGTCATACAACAGTCACATGTTGTCTGGTCTGTTCTTTGCAGGTGGCTAGCCAGCGATAGCCAGGATTTAGTGAATGAGTCGATAGCGAGGAGGACTCATGAGCTGGTGAAATGACTCTGGAGATTCGTTCAGGACTTGCACATCGTTATTGTGGAGTGTGAAGCTCTGATGATGAGTGCTTCTGTCCCAGACTTACACACAGCCGGGTGTTGCAGCTCCAGTCAAAAGATTCTTCTGGTTTCTGTTAGAGGTTAAAAATAAATGAAGTACAGATTTAAAGCTCGTGTATTTATTTTGCGACCCATCCTGTCCCAAATTGCTCTTTATGGGAGGAAAAAGGCTGAGCTCTTTTCCAGAGAGCTTCTACTGGATCATCGACTCAAATCTGAAAATCTTATCTCCCTTTCAATTTTTCCGTGGCTTATTGGCGTAAGTTAATTCCATGGCCCCTTCTTCTCTCCATCTGAATTTCATTGTGTCTGCCTAATCAGCCAGGAGCAGAAATGATCTGCTAACATTTCATATCTCCATGAATATTTGATTGTCAAAAATTGCCCTGAGGGAATGAACTGGGGCCCAGGTTCGGTTTTGATTTGCGATTAAACTATCAAGAAATCAATTTCATCTGCTTTGAATAATTCAAGGTTTAATGGAATGAGAAATGGCAAAAAAAAAAAAAGGCTACGGGTTATGAGATGGTCTGAAGCGTCTGTGTGTGTTGATGTGGGGAGAGGTGTGACGTGTATCTATGTATGTGTGTGTGTGTGTAATTCTACTAGCAAAGTAAGGGCATTTTAACACAGTGGGGCTATTCTGGCTGGTCCCCACAACTTCAAAGGCCCATTTGAGGGTTAAAACATTGTTGAGGTTAGCATTGGGCATAGAATAGAGTTAGGTTTATGGGATTAGTTGGGATGGTTAAGGGTGGAGCTGGGTAATGCATTACTACTATGAAAGTCCCCACAAAGATAGACATATGAAGATGTTTATCCTTATGGAGATATGCGTTCAATGATAAAATTGATTAAAAAAAAAAGAAAAATCACAGGAGGAACATTCTGTATTAAACTTTAGTCATAATTTGGCTCTGAAATCCTTTCATGTTGTGCCGTCCACCAACCCACTGATCACTGCAGCCTGCCTCGTGAATGTTAACTGCTGATATTAGTCTAAAGTTAAGACTCCAATATGGAAAACAAGAATCAAAAAAGGGTGTGAAGCATGGGAGGAAAGTAGAAAGCTTGGCAGATGCGAAGGATTCAAAAGCTTTTTCTTAAAAAAAAAAAAAAAAAAACAAACTTTCTGCTCATCTCCGAATCCAGCACGAAATGGCAGAGGTTCAAAAATACAGTTTGATGTCATGTCAATGCTCTGGTTCTGGGGAATGGTCCCTCAGTGACATGCGTCGACATGTCACCGCCTGCTCCTGCCAGTTAGAGAAAATAAAATGGCGGCACTTCTGTTTTTTTTTTTTTTTTTTTTTGACAAGGTACAAATATTGGCTGAGGTGTTTGGAAATTAATGACACGGTTGCTTTTCATAACAACTTGGTGACCAAAACTGGAGCACACGAACTTGTCAAAAAATGCCACGCATTTTGATTTGATAAAAGTTAGCATGCTGCATCTCTGGCAGGCTAATTTTAGCCGCCGTTCATCAGTCATCTTTACATTTGAGTGATCTGCCGCTCATCGTTACTTGAGAGCACCATGAGAAGGGAAACGGGGATACTTTGAAAAAATGTTCCTCAAAGCAGCCTATTTTCAGACTAATCACTCACTGGCTGCGGAGCACAACAAATGAAGATCACACAGTCGGAAGAAATATTTTGGAAACGCCATCATTAACAAGTTTTACTTAGGGTACGTGAGGCACAAGAGTTCTCAGCTGGCTGACATAAAGCAGGTCAGAGTCATGCTGCTGTTTAGATTACTTGAGGCAAACGGATGATCTCTGAGACGTCGACAGTGAAAGTCAAAGTAGATCATGTAATTACAAATATTTCACTGTGGTCAAGAGGCCCCCAGGGTCAGCCGCGTCTACATTTATTCTAATATCCAGAATATGGCGTTATTTTTCTGGTTGTTAGAGAGTCAAAAGAAGGAGATTACAGACATTATGTTTTATAGCAGCTGACACATATGCATTTAAATGCAGTGTTACTGTGCAGACGCAGCGGGTTAATGTGCCCACGATTGGAAATGCTAATAGAGCTGCTAAAATGTCTACCGACTCCACAATTTCACTGAGCGATAAGAAATGTGGTGTCGACAGTCTCCAGAAATGACAGCAGCAGCAGTGCATCGGTCAGCAGTGCAGCCCCAGACATTAAAATGTGATTGTGTACATTAGCTTTTGCCTATTAGGGCATTTTCTACAATCCAAAGTAGATTTACTGTGGAAGTAGGTGGAAGAATGTGGATCATCATCAACTCTATATATGGCCCAGTCCTTTTCTCTCAACACAACAACTTTATTAATTTATTAACCTCTGAGCAAACTCATTTTTACGTTGCCAAAAATAACCCTGCCATTCACTCGTTCCTTACATGACCAGCTCTGACCCGAGATAGAACAAACCGTAACCTCCATCCATCCTAATCAGTCACGGGTGTTGGATTCCAGCAGACAAGGTGGGATGTGGGAATACAAGCTGGACAGCTCTCCAGTACATCTTAGCGTTCAAAATTAGCACAACAAAACACTTACTATAAAAGTAAAGATATGTTTGAAAGTACAATAGTGAAATTAATTAGGTAAACAATTTTTGGTGATCAGAACTCCAATTTTTTGACTCTCAATCAAAAGACCTTTGGCATTTCCATCATTCTGGGCTTGAAGGGATTCACTCTTCCCCTCCACTTGACCTCCTGTCAGCACTTCCTTGTGACGAGTGACTGTAGAGGTCTGGCTGATTAGAATTGTGGAGAAATGTGAGCTTTCCTGGAGGCCGAGTATGAACAGAAAATTAACGATGCAGCTCAAGATCTGTTTGGGAAATAGGACTGACAAGAAGTGTTGACATATCATCAGACTGAGACTGATTGCTTGAATAATTGCTTTGTCCCTAATTATATTAAAGTGCCCTCTCAAATGTGTGTGTGTGTGTGTGTGTGTGTGTGATGTGTGCCCAGCATCCTGTGTTCCTGTGCCACCTGTGCCGCAGGATGAGGCTCGCCTAGGGGAGTTTCGCTCCAAGGAAACGGGTGGATTCGCTTTCTATTGGGGGGCTTGAATTAAATTCCCAGAGCAATTTTCAGATCCACAATTAGATTTGAAAAGTTTACAATCACATTAGGGAGCTGTTGAGGGCTGAACAAACAAAGGGCGGGGGCGCACTGGAGGGCGACCTGGTGTTTTTGTTTTGTGTCTGTGATAAGAAGGCACTCGGTTAGCAAAGGGAATGAAAAATTTTATCAGCACAGCTGTTGTTCCATTACACCACCCCTCCTCCAAGAGAACTTAACTGGTGTAGACGAGGACTTGATACGGCTAAGTGCCAGCAAGGCTTTGGCACAGGCATCTGTGACTGATGCTTTCTCCACTGAGAGTCTCTCCTGTGATGTGTTTGACCGTGACCTCTTCACTTAAAGATCTGGAAGCACTCAGAGGCAGCTCTTCCTGAGCCTATCCTGTAAAATAGTCACACCATCTTCAAAAAACACATCTATCCATTCACTCAAAGCACCTCTAAGTGCGCTCAAAGGATTCAGTGTGAGTCATTCTGAACAAAGTGAGGTTTTTAAATGAACTGTTTGAAGAGAAGCTGAAATTCCACAGGTGTAAATTGCACCAGAAATCAACAGTCCTACGATATTTTATAGAATTAGATGTCAGAATTCTGAGTTAAACTTTCACTCACTCTACACTGTCAGTGTCACAGCAAATGTCTTTGTCTTAATATGCATGTGGATATGCATGTTCGGATTAGTATCCATCCATCCATCCATCCATCCATCCATCCATCCATCCATCAATCCATCCATCCATCCATCCATCCATTCATCCATTTCCTGCGGCTTTTCCCTTAATGGGGGGTCACAAGTTCACTGAGCCCCAAAAGCATGTCTTTGGACTGTAGGAGGATGCCAGAGGAGCTGGAGAGAACCCACACAGACACGGGGAGAACATGCAAACTCCAAGTAGAAAAGCCCCAGAGAGACTTGAACCTGGCGACCTTTTTGTGCTGTGAGCATCAGTGCTAAACACTGCAGGACTGTGTGTACATCAAATTCCAAGTACATATGTACGCATGTATGAAATGAAAAAACCTATATAAAGCTATTCACAATCAAAAACATGTTATTAAAGAAGGAGCAAAAGAATCATGAAATCCAAAGAAATGTGGTGCTAATGCAAAAAGGGAAAGTTTTCTTAGGGAAAGTTAGCATACATCTGCTTGGGTTCTGTGCTCATGCACGGCATCATTCTCTCCCTGAGGTCAACTACACAGAGAAAGCCTGAAATGCAGCTCTTAGTCAGACGGCTAAAGATGTCTATGTCAGGACACGCAATTATTTTTCAACATATGCGTTCATATCAGGGGCCCCTCTGACCACAAAGCTCACGTGTAAGCAGAGTCTCCTCTCCTTACGAGCAGCGTAACTGCAGGCTCGTCAGCTTGATTTGCCCGCATGTTTGAATACAACATTGAGAGTTGCTTCACCTAATTGCGGAAATTATGCCTGACTTTGCTGCCAACACTCATCTCGCTCTCTTGTCCCGAAGCCGTTTTGTGAAAGTGATGATAACCCTTTTGTTACGCCTGTGTTAGCTTCAAAATACTCGCAAAAAAGAAATAAAAAAAGTGCTGCTCTGCTCTGTACCACTTTAACTATGCATTAACCGAAAGTAGGGTGAAGAGCTTTGTCTGCCGTGTTCTGAAATGATAATTTGTTTTCCGGCACTGTCATCATTTCTGACACCATTACAGTATTTTTTGAGGGAAAAAGTGATGTCTTTTAATCTTCAGATGCTCTTTCAGTCTCAGTTTTCACATTTAAGTGACAGGCTTGTCATTCACCCTAATAACATGTTTATTTCCTGGTTTTCTTTTTTTTTTTTTCAATTTTTCAGTGCACGACATGAATTAAATGTAGCTTTTGTTAAAAAGAAAAAGGAGAAAAAGACAGCTCATCTATCATGGTGAATTTTCATGGCTGCATTTAATATCTGGAATGAATGAAGGAAACATTCGACAAGATACGTGAGGAGTAACTGCACAAGTTCAGTGGAAATTAAATTACTCAGACTAAGCGTAATGTCTCCCTGAGCTGGAGCGCACAGCATGCACGCCTGGGGATTAGCGTCCATAATGGGGTTTTGAGAATAGCCGGGATTTCAGATGTGGAGATACGGCACCAGGGGTAAACACCAGGCAGTGGGATTTAGCCAGCCGAGGCCTTCCCCTTCACGTGGACCACGTGCGCCCATTTCCCACAGTCAATTACTCAAGCATCTCCGGTGGGGATTTAGTTATCCTCTCGAAAAGGGCACTGCGGTCCGATGATACTTCCACTGCGCGGGCTGCCGGAGGAGGCAGGGAGACAGATAATGATTCATGGGGAGGGCAACAAGAACAGAATGTCACTGTCAAAGATGGGTAAGAAATAAAAACAAGATGAGAGAGTCATGCTGACATGCGCAGGCAGGAGGTAGCTTTGCTCAGATACAAAACGTAAGGCAATTAGAAATATCCATCACGCCTCAGCTCCATCGGAGGGCAGAAGTTTTAAAAGTTGTCAGCTCTTTGGTGTGTGGCTTCTATAAATGTGACACTTTTAACAAGAGTGGAAGATCCGTGACTCTCAGGCGGAGCCTGTCGCCTTGGTGTTTAATCCACTTTGACGAGGCAACAGATAGAGCTGACGCAGCAGAGGCTGAAATTTTCTTTTTGGCAAAGAGGTGACAGCATCTCTTACATCGCGGAGGAGCCAAATGATGTCGGGAGCGTGCGAAGGACGGCAGAGCGGCAGCTGTGATCAGTGGGGCAGTGTGTGAGGTTAATGAAAGTGACCGCCGTTTTAGATGTTCTTGGACGTTCCGAGCCATCACAGGAAAACGCATCGTCGTTTTATTCCTTTTTATTGGACACTTTTGATGATCTGTATGTTATGCTACCATACACTCATTACCTCAGTATTTAAGATTATGGACTATTCAAAGAAGATACCTGAAGAAGGTGAGAGTGACGTAGGCAGCTATTGCAGAGTTAAGGCGATGTACCATGAAGTTATCATGAAGGTATTGCTCTAAAACAGAGTGGTCAGTGAGGTCAGAGGTCAGTGTGTACCTAAGCAAAAGAGAAGAGAAAAAGAGAAGAAAAGTGGAGATAAAAATTACATCAAACACTGAATATAAATAAATAAGGGGAAAAAGGGGAAGAGAGATGGGGCTATTAATCTGCAGTCACTGTTTGAGAACAATGCTGTTCTTGTTGTTTAACCCATAACTGCTTAAGAAAAAAAGAATAAATCTAAATTTGTGTGAATATATATATATTTTTTGCCTGATCTAGACTGTGTTCTGGCCTCTCTCTCTGATGTAACTGCTCACCCCAACTGATCACGTCTGACCGTGCTCCTTGATATGCTGCATCTAAAAAAAAACAAAAACAGAGCGATCTTCTCCCTTTTCCTCAGCAGGGGGCACATGTGCTCTAATGTTGCGTCACGTTCTCTGATTGGCTAAGGCTCAC